>VBRH01000423.1:25246-46335 GCA_014578085.1 Cardamine resedifolia | reverse complement strand
TGTCCATGTCAACATTTGTATTCAATGTCTTCTTCTACAACTTATTGATAATGAAATGTGAATTTGAAGTTCTTTACTGCAACAGTCATGTGGAACTCTAATGGAAGCAGCTGTTTGTTGTACATTTTGTAACACATTCATGTAAAGTATTTTGGGGTTTTGAGACAATATCTGTTGTTTATAAATAGTTGATTGTGATTAATACCAACTCATTTTACAGAAGAAACAATTGAAACAGGTTCAGAACCTAAAGTATTTTTTTTCACCATTTATATATATATATATATATATAATCAGTTAGACTAACCAACGAAACATAATCATTAGAGTCTAGAGAGATCCAAAACACTTCATCTACAATTTAAAACCAAAACAAAAAAAAGTACAATATAGGAGCTAAAAGAGCTTTGGGCATGGCTCAGTGTTTTTACCTCTGCTTTTGAAGCTATGTGCTTCACTGCCTAAAAGGATTGGAATTTAAAGTCTGAACAAATCAACAATGGAAAGCAAAAATAGCATTCCTAAAAGCTGAAAATTAATACATAGCCCCAAGCAACTTCAGTCAGCTCGTAATCTCAGAATCTCCTTGGCCGTTCTTAGCCGGAAGTATGGCATGTGTTCCTGCACCAAAGTAATATAAGACAGCATTGTTTCTATATCAAATCCTAGGACATGCTAACGATATAAGATATACTAACTCTCAACTACAGGTTTCTAGAGATCTTACCTGGCTGAAACATAGCCCCAGGCCTCTACTGAAAAAGTCTATGTATTTTAGCATAAACATTCCACAATCATATCTAGGAATATAAAAAACAAAGAAAAGAAGATAGAGTTAGCAGAGAGCCAGATAAAACGCAAAAGCACTTATCATTTTGATAGATCCCATCATCCGGATTTCGTTTAATTAGTGGGGTTTTGGCTATAAGTTTCGCTTTTAGTGATTCAATTACCAGCAGAAACTAGTGCTACAATATGCTTATGTAACTCAAGTACTCAACACCACACCACCTTGATCGAAGAAAATGATATTATGGCAACAGCCCAGCAGGAAACTATGGAAAATCACAAGTTTTCCGGTGAACAATTATGCTTGTTGCTGCCATGACAAAAATTCATATCAAGTAACTCAATCTCAAACTAGATCTATCCTTAAACTTCAAAAAACCCATATTCCACATCGGAAGACTTGTAAATTTCTCCTTATCAATCTCAAACCAGATTCTATAGTTTCTTCTAACAAAATAGTTCCTCTCACAATATCATGACCATAACAAGTTTAAGAATAGATACATACCCATTCAGTTGTTGGGGAAGGTCTTCAACAAATTCCATGCCCCACGAACTAATATCAATGTTTTTTCCACTTTTTTCCTTCGCTTCGTCGCCCAAGTATTTTGCCTGAAGCACATATCAGTTCCCGCATATGGTTAAAATATTTTCACAGAAGTGTCACATTTACAAGGCATTAACAGCTTCTGGAATCTCTAAAAATTTCCAGGGGGCAGATTTAAGAATCAAGAAACAATGATAAAGATAAACTAACATCTACTATGACAGACATTCACTTCAGAACCATCTATTATATAGGTGAAATGAGAAATAGTTTTCCAGATTTTTGCCTGATACTGAATAAGTATATAGATACTGAATAAGTATATATAACTGAGATATATTCGGAAGACCAAAAGGATAAAGAAGAGTACGTTCACTAGGTCCAAAGCATCTGATATCCTTTTATTGACTCCGATACGTCAATTAAGAGACTAAATAAAGAGAATAAAAGTTAGAAAGTAATTTATACCAGGGCATTCAAAATCATAGGATCAACTCCATTTAGTGAATCAAGATACAAAAATTTCCTATCCCTGTTGTTAATAACTGCCAAGGTCCAATGTACACCTCTGTGGATTGGAACAAATATCTGCAGAGGGCAAAGACTGGTTAAACGTGAATAGATTGGACTACATTTGAACAATTAACAAAAGAGAATCTTAAGAAGTTCAGGTTCTTCGAAAAATTACCATATCACAGTCAATAAGAGCATAGCCCAACTTTTTCTGCGTAGTCCATCTCCTGACAGCTTTGTAATTATAACCAGACTCGCTTACCAGCTGAGAAAAAGGAAATTAGAGCGAAGGAAACATAAGTCCACGAGGATTCATCAACATATAAAAGGCTACAGCTTGTCTTGGGTACTCACTGCCATTCATGGGATACAGAAGCCAGAAGACAACTGAGTACCATGGGGGAGAAACGAGGTAAAATATATTGATGATCTTATCATAAAGATCTCTTAAACATAGTGCTTATCATTTTTATGGTAGCAAGTAGCAGCTACACAAACAAACTGAAATGAGGCGAAAAAGATCAATATTTTTCTATAAAATTCATGTGAGCCAGAAAAGAAAACAAACCTTTTTGTAAAAAAAGGTATTGAAGAAATGACACTTTAAATACTTTTTGGGCTCTCTAGTTTCTCTTTCTTTGAGTAATTCAAGGTAGACATTGATAACCTACAAAACAGAACAGAACAAAAACAATGAAAGGATGTAATTTAAGATCCCTTAATAGTGCAGAATATTATGAGAAACAAGTATTACCTCGTCATTCAGCCATGAAGATGGTGTAAGGCATTGTAGAACTTCTCCAGTAATATCAATGTTTGAATTTTCATGAGTTGCCAAGACCTTCCTTCTGAAAAGAGGGACACATTTGGTTAGACTCAACTCAAAAGTCAGCTCAATATTGTAGAGCCTCTTATAAAAAAACCATACCTATTTCTCCCAGAAAAGGCACGGTCGACCTCAGCTTCTTCATCCTCTGTGAGAGGTATAAAAGGTTCACGAGGCACCTACATTAGATGAACAGACAAACAACAGCAATGTTAATTAACAACAACAAAAACATGAGTAAGGTGCTCCAACGACAAAAAAAAACCCACTAACGAGCTCTCTAAGATCGCAATATACTCATAAGTAGAAGAACTCAAGACTGTGTGGCTATAAGCAATAACTGCAGGCTTAATGACCAATGAAGCAAACAAGCATTGTACTATTTCCAGTCTATACTACACAACTGTAGGCAATAACATCATATCCATTTAAGAGAATCAATCCAAATAAAGCAGTGACATTAATTATATCCAATTCGAGAACAAAGAGTATAATTCGCATCACCTCAACACGTTTTTCCACAGGCTTTGGACGAGACTGACGCAGATGTTCCAACCGCTTCTCATTCAACACAATCTCAAAACCTAAAGCTTCCAACTTAGAATTCCTCTTCTCCGCACTTTCCAAAAGCTTTTTATACAATTCGAGACTCGTAGCATCGTTCACATCTCTATCTATCGACAACGAATCAAGCATGGTACTAGTGTCATCAACTCTCAAATTATTCCCTTTTCTAACATCAAAAGTAGAAGAAGAAGGCTGAAAATTCTTCTTCTCCTCCTCTACCATTATCTCATCCTCATCAGAATCAACAACTTCAACACTTGAATCTTCAGAAACTGCTTCCTTTTCGAGCTCATCGCCCAAATCAACAACCTCTGCATCTTTCTTAAGAAATCTCAAAGTATTCAAAGCTGTTCTCTTAGCATCAACATACTTGCGAGCGAAAAAGCTACCGGAAGCAATCTCGTCCTTATCGTAGTAACCGTTAGGTTTAGGAGCCGCCGCCGTGGATGATCCGTATCTAAGAATGCCTCTGCTAGGAGCATGAATTTGTCGTCTAAGAGGAGCTTTAGCATCAGGATACCTAGAAATCCTGGAGATTGTAGGGTTTGAAGATGAAGCTGGCTTAGAAGAATCATCAGACATACCGAAGAAGAATCTGCGTTTCTTAGAAGCTTGAAAATACGGCGAATCTCGCAACGTTCGGGTTGATTGTTGATTGGAATTGAAGGATTCTTCGCTGCGTTTACGATTGATTGCTACAGCACCCATTAGAAGAAACTCTAGAGATTCGATAATTCAAGGAAATGAAGAAACCATAAGAGGTGGGATATAGAAGAAACCTAAATCATGAAATTAGGGTTCTACAGAAAGAAAGAAAAAACTCAGAGATGAATGATTTTTTTTTCTTTTTTTTAATTTTCTTCCTCGACGATTCCTAAAATTACTTACATGTACAGTAGGAAAAAAAAAAAAAAAAATTATGCGCCAAGAGCGGAAAGTATATTTTAACGAGTAAATAAAGTAATGTACAATATGGATGGGACAAGTAATTTTTTTCAATGAGGTGAATTTTGAAACGTTCCGGTTTTGCTATATCCTAGAAAAGTTTTTTAACTAACACACAAAAAGTGTATTTATATTTTTAATGGTTCTTCTTAATAAAGTGAGGTATATATTAAATCATTAATGATGTTAAATCCTAAAGACTCTGTCGAAGGTCAGTTTTTCTTAAAAGTTGCAATTTGGAATGGAAATACAATAATAACTCACTTTTTTGGAAACTTAATAAGTAATAAATAATTTGGAAACATGAGTTTTTTCTTTAACTTAAAAAAAACTAATTAATTTGATGATCTCATATTTTATTTTTCTTCAAAAACTAAACACAATCTGAGAGCCTAATTAATTTTTTTCTTCTCTTAAAATACAAAAAAGAATTGGCCGAAGAGTGTGCCGCGTGAAATCCTTAAACGGACCGTTGATCTTGGAAAAATGGTATATATAGTTCGCTTTTATAGAGGTGGCTAAGAAGAATACGATCATCCCGAAGCAAGATTCATGGAGGAGCATATCACATCATTGTTTGTCAAATCTTATTCGTCTTTGAAAACAATCATTAGTATGTTTGGTCTTTTCATTTCATCTGCAACATCTATCTTTTTTTCTTTGTCTATTAATGGAATAATAAAGTTTGACATACTATGCGCCCACATATTTAATTAATACCATGGATTCTTTGGCTCAACAAACAATTTCACGCCATGATATATTATCATATAACCCATTGCTTTCCGTAATTTGACTGTAAATCCAAAAAGAAGCGGATCCGACACGTTTGAGTACTTGACCCAACAGACCCAGAAGAACTATGCTTTTCATGTCCTTTTGTTGTGTTTGGTTTGGGAGTTTCCGGTTCTTGAATTATGTTTAAAAGCTTGTCTTCCTTTCTTGGGTGCTTCTGACTCAACCAACTCCTTCAGCTTCTCCAGAGCTGAAATTAGAAATGACTTCATCATCATTACCAAAATCCAATCAAGAGATTCAATGGCCTCAAATGTTTCCTAACCACTGACAGACTTCTAATAAAACTCTAAAATCTTACATCAAATAATGTTGGAAAATAGTGCTCTAAATCTAAATTCACATGTAACAAAACTATGGGTCATTAGGATGTTTAACAACTAAGTCGCAGTGCAGATTCTCAATTCTACATAATTCCCCTGTTTTTCATGTCGTCTATTTGTAGAGTGTTTCCTAGAGCTATATACATAGAGGCTAGGAAATTACCTGGTGCGTAAGTGGCACGAATGGAATCAAATGAAGTGGGTGGGATCGGATAGATAGGACATGAATTACTCCCAACTTTCTTCAGGAGCTTCGAGAAACGCCTTACCTGAATTTTTATATATCCAAAAGTTGAACAAATGGAGCTAGAGTCAAGAGCTTAAGCATGGCAAAAAAAGTAGCCGAGGATCAGATAAGAGAGTTCCAAGCAATTTTCCTATACAATTATCCTATGAGATGTACACAAGACTCTGAACTTGTAACTTATTCCCCTGTTTCAGACACACTTCTTTACCTCTAGCTTGTATTTAGATAGAGGAATATTGAAAATAGTTTCGGTTTACCTCATGATTACTCAGCAATGTGAAGCACCGACCAGCCTGGCCTGCTCTAGCTGTCCGTCCAGCACGATGGATGAAGGTCTTTGCAAATGGAGGCATATCATAATTAATGACATTTGTTACCCCTTTAACGTCCATTCCACGAGTTAGCGCATCAGATGCAACAAGAACTTGAATATCGCCTTTTCTGAAGGCCTTTAGTTCTTTGCTGCACGCAAAAGTTGTTCAAAAAATAGAGCAGAGTTCGTTAGTTATGGGTCCCAAAGATATACAGTGCTACTAGTAACGTAAGATTCAAATATTACCTCCGAACTGATTGGTTAAGACCACCTGAATACTCTTTTGCTTTTATCTTTGGATCACCGAAAAAGTTGAGTAACTTGCATAGCCGACGGGTTGTCTCTACAGAAGATGTGAAAATGATACACTTTTCACCTTCCCATGATTTTAAGAGAGCAACTAAATATACAGGCTTCATCCCCGTTTCGCAAATCTGTTAAAAAGACACGGTAAGCAAAAGCTGGAGATAAGCATTTGTAGATGTTAAAGCACAAACTTGAAGATGCAAGACAAATTAAACACGCATACATACCAGTCTAAGACATTCCAATTTCTCGGGTAGTCTGTATCTGGTTTCTCCAGTTGTCAAGAATAACGGGTGATGCAGGTCAAGCTGAATAAGCTTGCTTGGATCCTGTGTCAATGTAGCTGATAATACCATCTTCACCAGCCTTGGGTATGGTTTACCCTTGAAACCTCTCTCCACACTTCTGAGGATTTGAAGTTAGCATTTACGTTAGTAACTTTTAATCAGTTTGGACTGCAACTTTTAACATGCTTGGGTTATTATGTGACTAGTATTAGTATAACAATAGAAAGATGCTAGAGAGATGGAACTCACTGTCTACGAACAGTCTGCAGAGAACCAAAAGCGGAAGGAACAAATGCAGTAGATAAAGGAAATAGGCCATCGTCAGATGTCTGAGTCATTTTCAGCACAGTTGGTAGCCAGGATTGATATGCCTCCCTAAGCAATCTATCAGTTTCATCAACAACCTGAAACAATTAGCTTTATCAAACAAACTGTAAACTACAACAGAGATAAAATTTAAGAAGACAAATCTGGGTTTTCTTCATACAAGGTAACGCAAATGCTCAAGCGTAAAGCCCTTGGTGTTGTTGATATGATCCATCAGCCTTCCTGGTGTTGCTACTAATATGTCCACAGCACTTTCAAGGTTTTGGGAAAGATCCTCAGGATCATAGCATATTCCTGCATCAAGTGTAGGTGTTTTGATGAGCTGTGCGATTTCACCAGCTATCGAAGATTGACCCACAGCTGAACCAACAGATAATCCAACAGCTGGGGCTATAGCATCAAACACATCCTTAACCTAAACTTACAAATGAGAAAAAAAGGAAGACTTCAGCACACCATATGCTTTGCTAAAAAGAATAGTTGCGCATTATACTCTTGTTCGACTGAGGAACCACTTACCTGCAAGGCTAAATCACGAGTGGGCAATACGACTAAAGCACGGAGGCATCTGACAGGACGAGATGCAAGGATCTGAACAATTGGTAAAGCATAAGAGAGAGTCTTTCCACTTCCTGTTGGAGAGTTAACACAGATGTCTCTTTCAAAACCACCTGGTCCTATTGTCTCATGCCAAACTGCAACTTGCACTGGAAACAGTGATGAAATGCCCATATTCTCTAATGCCTTCTTCAACCTATAGCATAGAAAGGTTCAAGATCAGGAATGAGGCATTCAACATACACCAAGTGATGCAAAACATCAACTCATTTTACTTGTAGCTTAAAAGCACAAAACTAAAAAATTTTCAGCTGGAATCTTCAAAAAATTAAGCAAGGAATCAAAAGATGCTTCAATCAAAACGAAAACTTATACATGTTGGTGTTACCTGGGATTAAGGCAAGGGAGGGTATCGAGAGCGCAATTATCGACATGGCTGACGTCAACGGGAGCTCTCATCCATGGAACAACCGTATCAATCTGTATCTCCACCGGATTTTCTTTCTCTTTCCCCATTCCCAGCTGAATCGTTTTTTCTGTGGAGAATTTCTCTGACGGCGACGATGACGAGAGGGGAGCAGAAGTTGTGACGGTGAGTGTGAGACGAAAGCTTTTCTCCGGCGACCAAAAACCCTCTTTCGATTTCAATGATATAAACCAAAAGGGGTTTTACATGTACTTGTTAAGCATAAACCGATTCGGTTGAGGTCCGGTTCATGATTTTAAACGCCATAGAGAGGCCTTTGACGACAAAAGAAAAAGAAAAACCCTGGAGAAAAACTATGTCGTTTTAACAAGACAGCTATAAGAATTAAGAAAAGTAGAAAACTGTGGCCTACATTTTAAAAATGTTGTACAAATAAGCATGAGAGATCTTATACTTACATTCTGACAATTAACAACTTAACATAATTTGATCAAAGATGCATAAAGTGGTAAACATAAATTGTTGTGTTTGTTTATAGCTCTTGCAAGAAAGAAATCCCAACAAACTTTTTAGGAAGATATTGTGTGTCTTGAGAAAGCTTGTCTCAAGTTCAAAAATCAAATTCGCTTCAGAAAGTAATCACATAGCCTCAACTAAAACTTGATTAACTATCTAACGTACAACCACTAGTCCACACTTGACAAAGCCAACAAACATCAAACAAAAATCTCAAAAACAAGAAAATAGAATTTAAACAGTAAAAGAGAGTACACTAGTTAGACCATTCAAACATCTAAGGGAACCCATATTGATCTAACTCAAAGAAACAAACTCTATAGAAGGAATTGATATTCTGAAAAGTTGATATTTCCCTCAAATAATTTCTGCCACATTTATACAAATACACCCACACTTTAAGGTAGTAGAATATATTCCTTAAGAGGGTAACTTCCAAGTGTGGATTTTATCCAGTTTTTACATACAATTGTCGAGTTTAAGAAGAGACCACTAGACGAGCTGAACCACAGCAGCGACTCTTAGAGCACCGTTCTGGAGAAGTTCAGAGAGCTCATCGAAGAGCAGTGCCGTGCGCCATCCCCATCCTTTGGGAGCTTTAGGCAGAAGCGTTCCTCTCTGTTTAAAGCTTCCAAATATCATCACTTCTCTTTTCGATGGGCAGATCAGCTACAAGAACAACGACGAGGATACACTTTAGAAGAAAACTATGACTATATGCATCAAAACAAGACCTAAGATTTTGTCATTCCGCAAAGAAATGGAATCGTATATGAATATCAGTGACAGCTTGCAAATAGATATTTGTAACATACCTGGTAACGCGCAGTCACTTTATCACGAGGATCTATGTAAACATGGATCTGAGTGAGGGAGATGAGATTGTTATTTAACAAGACATGACTATTGAAGTGGCACTTACAGCTCTATTATAACAATACATCATCGAAAACTGACCTTCCTTATTGAATCCACTATCTCTGCTTTGCGACGGTGAAGAAACAATCCTGTAGAAATGTATTATCAAGTTAAGTATTATGACACACCAATAATGTGAGGAAAACATGTGATCTTGTCGTTGTGTTGACTCAGATTACCAATAGTTCGGCGTCCTTGAGGGTCTTCATCATTGAATGCCTGAATGCTAATCTGGATACAGTATTAAAACGTCTCATCAAAACCCACATTTTTTTTTATAATAATCAAAACCCAAATTTCGTCATTAGAAAGCCAGAACAGCTCTAAGAGAAAGCTTGATGACGGAGTTGTGAATTTGTGATACCTTCCACAAAGAACCAGCATAAAAGAATTCAGGAGAATGCTCTACATGACCATTAGCGAGTCTATGAACATCCTCAAATTCAACTCTGCAGACAATGAAAAAGACATATGTATATATATATAAGAGGAACCAGTTACCAAACAGGACATGGCAAGGAGTCACAGTAAAGTTAGAATAAACCAAGAGAGTTAGTAGTTACAAGTAAACAAGACTGGAAACATTACCCAAAACGAAAGGGAGGAAAGTGACACAAAGGCGTCCTTGTATCGAGTGATATGGTACAACTTGCATTCTCCCACTCAGTCCCTACTGAAGGTTCCTTTGGTTCCGACATTCCAACAGTAGCTCCACTGCCACGACCTCCCTCGGTTTGATCTCCACTAGGATTATTACCAACACAACTTCTCCCTTGGCTCAGCCCAACCAGAGCTGTCAAGCCGTCTTTTGAAATTTCTCCACTTTGGTCAATTCTACCTTCAGAACCATCACTAGCTATAGATTGCTGACCATTTCTGTTAATGGGGACACGAGAGTACACAAAAGGTGTAGAAGCCAAAACAGGTGGTGGCACAAATGTAGCTTCACATCCAATGCCTGCAAGTCCATCAATGTGTTGTCCTCTGACACTGATCCTAACAGGCTTAAAGATGCCTATTCCTTCACCTTGAGAAGATTCCGTCACATATACGTTTTCCATGTCTCCCATCATATTGTTCTGCACATTGTCTTGGCAATAATAGTTGTTGAAGGTTGCACCATGTGAAACCCCAAATCCCTGTTTACATGCGCATGCAACAATGATAAGGCAACACCTTTTGCATGTGTTGGCAGCAACTTCCTGCACCCTCTGACTGAGAAGCATCTGGATAGTAGTCAAACAGAAAGGCATTAATGCACTGATGTAAACAAATATGTAACACTTGCGTAGGATTGCTCATGATAAATGCCTCCATTTTATTAAAAATCGCCACGCCGCATTAAGTCAAATCTATCAAAACTAAGCGAATCAGCCATACCTGCATTTCTAAGACTGGCTGAATGAGAAAGCAAGCAAGTTTAAGGAAAACGAACCTGTAACCAGAGGCCATCATTTACGGCTTTACAAGGGAAACCCAACTCCTCAAGCTCTTTTCTCGCATTCAGAAGTATTTCAAACGACATATTGCAATACAGAAGTGAACCACCTTCAAAAGTGTTCACAAATGCACTGTATTCTTCCTCAGTAAATCCATATTTTCCTTTAACAGAGCCTGTAACCTGCCTCGTCCCCACAACCCGTCCACCCCAGGTTAGAGCAGAAACACCACAGGTTCCCCAGTCATTGACCACAAAGCCATCAGAGGAAGAACCTAAAGCAGGAGAATTTCTAGAGTCTGCTCCTGATAACCAACTATCATTACTCAAATGGTATGTTTCTTCCGAAGGTCCTTCAATTGCCACCCCACTGCCTTCTGTCTTATTAACAACACTGGTGCAAGTACGACCAAAACTTGTCTGTGAGTTAGCAGATTGCTGAAACACAAGGTTTGAACCAGAAACTTCTCTTTGGAAATCAATAACACTTTCTGCGAGTGGAACAATCACGTCATCACGAACATCCCTTAGGTCATCTTCTAAATCTATACGACCTAACTTACAGTCCAAATTCCTGAAGGAGAAATCATCCATCACATTTTTCTCTTTCGTAATAGCAGAATCTAAAGGAAAGCTTGTCTCTCTCTCAAATTTGGAATCTTGATTGGGATTTTCTGAGTTGGAAAGAGTACCATTTGCTATGAAGGCGTACAATGCCAGTTCAAACCTTTTAGACATGGAAACATGGTTTAAGAAAATTTAATAAATGAAAATACAGAATGAAACCATGATCCAGTAAGTCTATGCAATTCCTCATACCGTTTTTCTTCACTAGGGACCCATAATTCATCAGATGTCAGCAATGCACAGAGAGTCTGTGCAGAGAGTTTTGGCAGCATCTGACCATAAAATACAATTAAATAATCAGCAAGCCAGAAAAAAACTAGGATATTTTTACTTTTAACTACAAACTAGGTTGAACACTGTCTAATTTCAGTATCAGAGGCATTCTAGATAAAATGACATATAGGACGGAAGAATGAAGCCAGATACATCATGTTAGTAGTTAGGAGTCACAAACAAACATTTTATCAACGAAATTGGGGTACTTTTGCTTCTGCCAGATACCCGAACGAAACGAGACCAACACTAACGACATAGAAATCATAACTTCAGCCTAAAGCATAGACATTATATAACCTCTCTCAGTTCCACGGCACCACTTTGACAGAGATAACCCCAGCAAGCAGTCCTTACACGTTCTCCATGTATTCCATAGTCTTGGCTCTCTGCAAACACCTGAGTCACAAGTGGGAGATACTCTGTGAACTCAAAATTCACGGAGACCAAGGCGGCTGAAAATCATACATGACTGAGATTTCTCAAACCTGATATGCCAGGAAGTTTGAAGTCCTCAGCTCGGAAATAATAAAATCAGTACATATTGCACACAAATCCTGAAGAAAGAAAATCCCCTAGTTTTTAGAAAAATTGATCCAAGAGAAAATAATCATTCGATAAAGAAAAAGCCACCATACATAAGAGTTAACAATACCTGGAGGTCAAGAAAAGAAGCCGCAGCTAAAACGCGAAAGGCATTATCATCATCAAGCTTAGGATGATGCCCATAGAGATAAGCCAAAGCAACAGAAATTGCATCTCCATTAACATTCTTATCATCGACAAGTAAGTTAACAACCGGAGAGCTTGCTTCATTCCATGGACCTTGTAGCATAGTCCTAAAGCAAAATTGCATACTTTGTAATTAAAACCTGAATATCAAAAGCAAACCTATCCCCTCTTTGACTCCACATAACACCATCGGAAAATTCCAGAATTCAACAATTCAATCGTATCAAAATCATATCATGTAGCTACGGTTCAACATTCAAACTGAAACCCAGGTAGTTCGAGTCGATCATATACCTGAAGTAGGAGCTGCGAGATAGAATCAGCCGATGGAGATGGTAACTTGATCCCATGGCTTTGACAACAACATCGGAAAAGGAACCAGAGCCGAAACCTTCGGATTGAATATGATTGCATAAGGAAGTGAGATTACAATCAAGAGCACGAAGCTCCGATGTACTCTGATCATGAGAAGGAACCGGAAGCGAAGGCTGAGGAGACGTCGGTGGAGGAACAGTCATCCTTATTAGATGAAGATGCTGGTGGTGGTGGTGGGACACTAACGTTCTAGGGTTCCGATACTTTTGATCCATGAAAACGACGCCGGATTCAAATCAGTTGTTTTTAGGATTCAATTTCAATTTTGGAAATTAAGAACGAGAAATGGGAAGCCATGGAAGACGGAGAATAAGCTCTATCTCTCCCTTAAGGCCTTAACACAGTCACACACTTACCAAGTCGCGTGTGGCGCAAAAGTGATGACTCAAACGGAGTCGTTTTGTATAAACTTGTAAACGGCGCCGTTGGGATGAGCAATTATTTTACTGTACCGAGATTACTAAGCTGGAAATTACCGACTTTAAGAACCGAATCTAATTGATCTAAACCGAACCGAAGATTGTGACCGTTGGAGCCAAAACCTACTCAACGGCTAGCTTTATCTTCAGCTTTTCTCCTTTTGAATTTTTGAATATTAAAAATGGGATTTAAAAAAAAACGAAATTTTCTCTTTATATTAGCTTTGAAACCCCACCATAGATTCCACACAGAACAATTTTCGAATAAAAATCTATCTTTCTCTCTATCTCTTCTGATTTCTCAAAACTTCAATCAATGGCGCTGAGGAACATTGAAAACGCTCTTCCGATCTCACAAGAACGACCAAAGAAGCTGCCTAAACTCTCAAAGCAGCCGGAGATTGGTCTTAATGACGAAAACAACCCTGTCCCTGTGCCTGAATCAACCGTCGAGTATGTTTCTTCTGAAGATCTCAAACCATTTCCAGATCCTGAATCCTCTGTGCAGGTCAGATTCTCACCTGATTCTACAAATATGTAATGTGTTTTAATGATCAATATATTTAATCTAGTTTTTTCTTCTTTAATTAATGTTTTGCAGAGATTACTAGAGGAATTAGCATCAAAGGATTGGATTAAAGTATGTGAGTCACTGAACAACATCAGGAGATTTGCAGTTTATCACTCTTCTCTATTGCTACCAATTCTGTGAGTATCTTTAATTATTTTATTTTATCAGAACATGAAGCTTATAGAGCTGGTGATGATTTTGATTTTGGTCAATTTAAATGTGTAGAGAAAAGCTTATAGTTGTGATGGTGAAGGCAATGAAGAACCCTAGAAGTGCATTGTGCAAGACTTCGATTATGACTTGTTCTGATATCTTCAATGCTTATGGAGAAAAGTTAATGGAAGAACCTCATTTGAAATCAATGAATGATCTGGTAAAAATAGATTTCTTCTGTCATTTTAGCTTTTGATTGGCCATGGATTAGGTTTAAACATTTGCTATTTGATGGTAAAAATACAGCTGTTGCAGTTGCTAATGAAAGCTTCACAAGACAAGAAGTTTGTGTGTGAAGAAGCAGAAAAAGCGCTGAACACAATGGTTAATTCGGTGGCTTGCTTGCCTCTTTTACGTAAGCTCCAAGCTTATGTCCGTCACAGTAACCCTCGTGTTAGGGCCAAAGCCGCTGTGTCTACTTCCAACTGCGTTTCTAAAATGGTATCTCTACTTGCTCAAAATTTGTTTATGTAACATGTTTCTGGATTTGTGATTGATAGTTTCTTTGTACGTTTGTTAACAGGAGCTTAATGAAATGGAGGAGTTCGGAATGGTTATGATTGCGCAAATGGCTGCGGATTTGCTGAGTGACAAGTTGCCGGAGGCAAGGGAAGCTGCGAGGAGTATGGTAAACTCAGTTTACGAGAGATTTACATGGAATGAAGAAGAGGAAGGCGAAGGAAACAAACAAGAAGCTTGGAAAAAGTTTTGTGAAGAGAATGTAACAGGGCTCAATGCACAAGCCATGATCAAGATCGTCTCATCTCAATAATTTTCTAACGAAGAATTGTTGTTCTCTATTATTATTCATGTAAAATACGTTTTTACATGATATATAACAATCTTTCTATTTCATCAAAAAAAAAACAGAGAAAAAAAACAATCATTCTATTTCTCCCATTCCATTGGAAATGTCCTCTCAATTCCAATGTTTTATACCAGTCATCAAGCTTCATGATAAATGGTCATTGTGGCCTGATTGTTGTTACTGCCTTTGTCATCCACATTGATCATCTATGGACTCTCTCTAGTTTTTCCATTTCTATGTAATGTTGTCACTTTTTCGTTATTGTTCTTGAATCAGAGTTTGCAGAGCTCTTTCAACATCTTCAAATGGTTGTCCAGCATACAATGTAAGCTGCTTTTTCTTCACAACAATCACATTCTTGCTACCAGAAATCACTTCTTCATGAAGACCCTACAATATATAACTAAAAAAATTCAATTCTCGCTAGCTCTAGTTTTCTTGAAAATAAAGGGTTCTAAGGAACAGTAATCCCTAGATAAGTAAATCTCACAGATACAGACATTAAGAAAGAAGATTTAAGTTAGTAAAAGAATGTGCTACCTACCTTGGTTGATACGGGAGCTACATCAGCGCTGAAATCATCCAAATCTTCAAAAAACGATTCAAGCAGATAAGAGAAGTTTCTAGCATCACTTTGATCCTCAAATGCAATCATGTATGAAACCTGGCCCTCATTTTGTTCCATAGATTCGGTCCTCAAAGTAAAATATCCTTCGGATATGTCTTGATCCATATTACTCCGCATAAGAATTATCTGAAGAAAAGAGAAAACCGTAAGTGCTGGTTCATAATATTTTGCGATAGTTTGTTCTTGGCTGTGAATTAGTGATTAGATCTGGCAAAACAGAGCTTTTAAAACCAGCAATCCAATATTATATATAAAACCGGTAACAACAATGCTCTCATATGTTAATAATTTACCACCTACCAGCACATAGGGAAGCTTGAGCCACCACATTTTGCTCTCTTTCTCAGATTGTTTCTCCTTTGCCCTTCTCATCGGTTTTCCTTTCCTGACTTCTCCATGTTTCCCTGACAACGATGTGCTTCCAAATCCAGAACCAGCTTCCATATTAGGTGTTCCGCCCGCTCGACTTCCAGATTTTCTTGACTTGTTAACTTCATTTGATGGTCGTCTTTGCTCAGATTCCTGAGCAGCACCTAAAATTTGAAGATAAGCTGAGGATTGCAAGATATTTCCTCTTCATGACTAATTAGCATATTCCATATACTCATATTACACAAGATCAATTTCGCATGTATCGCAGCCAAAATGTCACAGAATACCTACAATATTTCAACTTTCAAGTAACAAAACAATAACTAACCATTCTTTCCAGTCTATTAAATCTCATATTCATTGCTACTTTGCTAGTCAATCGAATATCCATCCAGTGCCATTTTTTTTCTTGCAAATTAACACAACTCATCGACGTATTTAACAAGATGTTGCAGGATTATGCACTTATTCTAAAACCTACCAGAACTCATCTTGGAATCTGAAGGCCCTGTCTCTTTTTGTTGTTCTTCATGATTCTTCTCACCATCTCGTGATTTACTAACACTCCCATTTTGCCCTGTCTTCTCGGTCCCAGACATAAGCTCATTGTTACCCTTACTTCCACCAAAGCCTTTCACATTACCCATCGGGGGCTTCACGGCTTTAAACTTGAACTTCTTCTCAAACATCAAACTTTTCTCATCTTTCAAATCATCACGTCCAGCTTCATCCAACGGCTCTACACGCAATCCCGCCAACCCTTTTCTCTGTGAATTCAACCGTTTCTCCATGTTAGACAATCTTGCTTCTATCTCTTTCTCAATGACAATCCCTCCACCAGGATTCAAAGTTTCATCATAGTCTTCACTCTTTAGCTCACTTTTACGTGCTTCACGTGCCATCATTCTGATTTCTGCAATCTTCTCATTCATCTCAAGATCCTCTAGCAAAACCACACTGCTCTCTCTTTCTCCATTTTCCCCATTTAGACTCAATGAAAGACCACTATCACTTGAAATTTCCGGTGTTTTCTCGGATTTTGTTGAGTTTCCCAGAAACAAAACAGCACAAACAGTTTGAAAAGCGAATATTCCGATCAAATACAATCCATACTTGGCTACTAACTTCGGAGAGAGCTTACTTAATATACCATTCACCTCGTTCGACACAACCGAGCTACTTAAGACCTGAAGCTCCTCTACATCATCGACCTGGTTGGATAATACGTCACTTGGAGGAGAATTTTCCGGCGTTTCGATTCCGACTAAAACGTTTTCCTGAGGCTTCGGATTTAGGGTTCTAAGGATTTTGGGTCGCAGGTAATTTTTCCTTTTCAATGACTTCGACGAATACGGAATTGAAACCGAAGAACATCGGATAACTTTTAAGGAAACTCTCCTTCCGATGGAGTACGACGGTGGCAAGGTCGAAGGAGATAAGAAGACGGCGCTTCGGAAAGCCGCCATGGCTGCGGCGGAGATGGTTAGCCAGAGTTTCTTATTAGTCACATTGATAAAATAATAATAACAGATAAACCCCAAACCTTTTAAAATATTCCATATATTCCATTTTAAAATTTGAAAGTTTCAAAATTGACCCCAACATCGAGCCGCCTGTTTTGTGGGCATCGTTACTCACTCTCTCTGTGGTTCTTTCGTCTTCCACACAATCACTTCCATAGCCACAAAACTTCACATAAATCCTAATTAAACCCTAAAATCTTTTCAAAGACAAATAGAAAAGTACAAAATACCTCTTTTATCGTTCTTCCTCTGTTTTGTTTTGTATCTCCTTGGATGCTTTGGTTTAATGGAGTCAGAGAAACCTGGAATTGTTTCTATTCTTGCGGCAGCAACGGTTTATTCGGAAAAGCCTCGTGTTTCAATTTCCGCGGCAAGAGCTGATGCGTTTCTTCTCACGCGTAATCTCTCTGGCTCGTTTTCCTCTGCTGGTTCTGTTCCAATTCGTGCACCTCTTACAATTGATGACGGCGACGATGATGATGATGATTCTGTAAGTGATGAACATAACTTAGCCAGTAGTGAAGCTAGTAGTTACAGTCATGGACTTGATTCTGGGACTGATGAAGGTGAGACTGCGTTAGAGGATGAGATTATGGGTGGTGTTAGGGTTCATAGGCTACTAGGGGAAGAGCCAAGTGGAAAAATCGGAGATGGAAGTGACTTTTCAGGTGGGAGTGTGATTTATAGACCATATGCAGGTGATATGGACGATGAAACTTCGGTAAATTACTCTTCTTTGGAGGAAGAGAGTGAGAACAGTGATGAGGTTGATGGAGTTAGTGAGAGTGAAGTTAGTGAAGCTGATAGAGTTAGCATGAAAGCAAAAGTAGTCATTCCTCGGGCTATTTTGTCTTTGGATGATGATGAATTTGATGAAATTTTAGGTACTGATGATGAAGAGGCTGCGTTGTTGCATGTAACAAAGGCTCCAGGTGATGAAGAAACCAAAACCGAAGATAAGGCATTGCAATCTGGAGACAAGGGAGTGATTGATGAACCAGAGCGTTCAGATTCTTTTATAGGTGAATTCGTTTCTACAGAGGAAGAAGTGGTGAGAAGGCACTCTTCAGATAAATTAGATGATGATTTGATGTCCTTTGGGAAGATTGAAGAATCGAGTCTCAGTGTTCCACCAGGAGGTTGCAATGATTTTATGGTTGCAAATGAGGGGAACTTTGTTGAGGCGAGTATGGGATTGGGTCAAAGTTTCAAGCAATTCATTGAGAAAGGGAATGTTCAAAGAACCATTAACAAGGAAGATGGTGGTGGTAGCATTCATGAATTTGACGCTTTGATTATGCCAGGTGATGTTGGAGTAGAAGATAGTGCAGTTGAATCAGAAGAAATAGGAATGACTGATAAGCCAGAGTGCTCGGGTTCTGTTACAAGTGAACTTGTTTCCATGGAAGAAGATCTGGTGCAAGAGAAATTTTCTGATGATGGGTTGGTGTCCTTTGAGACTAGTCTAGGTGGTGCGCCGGGAGGTTGCAGTGAGTTTCTAGTGGAAAGTGAAGGAAATGTTGTTGATGTGGATAGAAGATTAGATGGAACTTTCGGCCAGCTTGTCGAACCAGGGGGTAGCAATAACAGAATTGATGATGATACTTCTTGTGAAGCAGATAAATTGATGATACCAGATGAGGTGTCTATTGGATCAGGAAGCAGAGACTCAGGGGATGAAGACACTGGAAATATGATAGGCGAGGCAAAAGAACACTGTGAAAATGATTCCAGTGCTGTTAGCGAATTAGAAAAACTTGAATGCGAGGGCGAACCTGAAATTGGTATGAATTCTGAAAGTTTTCAGTTGCCTCCAACTCTGGATTCTGTAATGACGAGGAACCTTGAGGTCACTGGAGGAATAGATGTTGTTGTAAGTGGGTGCGGTTCTTCTGACCAAAAAGCTGAACAAGAGTCTGAGTCTGAAGATAGTGCATCAAATTTAATAAGTTCCTTCGAGACAGCCAAAGATACTGTGGAAAATGGGGAGCAGATTAATAGGCAGGTCAGTTTTCAGTCTGATAGTGAACCAAATCAAACCTCAGCGGGCATAGAAGAAACCAGTTTGCTTTCGGTTAACGATTTGGAGAGAACCATTCCTGAAAATTCTTCTGTAATTGCTGATGATATAATAGAAAATGAGACGCAGATGGCACGGATGATTCACAATCACACTTTTATGGAGATTGACGAGTACGTAGGATCATGTGATGCAAGGGAGAAACTCTCTGAATCCACTTTTCAGAATCATTCTGTGCAGCTGATAAGTGAGAAAGTGAAGGAAAGAGTTGAGAAGACCAAGCTCTTGAAAGCAAAGCTCCAGAGGATTATAAGAACAGGTCTATGCAGTGAAAATTCAGCTGTTACTGAAGTTGTGTCTAAGCTGAGCCTAGCTGGTAGAGAACATCAAACGTCCTTAGGGCTTGATTACATGTCTGACAGAACAAAGATAATGCTGCCTGAACAAGAGGGTCCAGATGATCCAGACTTCTCCATTAATGTCCTTGTTATTGGGAAATCCGGGGTGGGGAAAAGTGCAACAGTTAATTCTATCTTTGGGGAGACTAAATCTCCAGTTGGTGCATTTGGAGTTACCACAAAGTCTGCAAATTACATAGTTGGGAATGTAGGTGGAATCCTGGTCAGGATAGTTGATACGCCAGGTCTCATGTCGTCTGCAACTGAGGAACGGTTTAATCAGGAGGTGCTCATGTCAATAAAGAAGAGCATGAGAACGTTCCCAGTTGATATCATCCTCTATATTGATCGTCTAGACGAGCATCCAGACATCCATTTACTTAAAATCATTACCAGTTCTCTGGGTTCATCTATATGGCGAAACACTATCGTGGTTCTAACTCACGCAGCTTCCTATGTGCCATACTCTTCAAGCTACAAAGACTTTATTGCTCAGAGATCTTCTCTTATGCATCAATCAATCAGGCAAGCAGTTCCAGAGTTAAGCTGTGTAGACCAGAGCAAGATGCCTGAAATTGTTCTGGCAGAGAACAACATGAGCTCTTTCTGGGGAAACAAAACCAGCGAATCTACTTGTCCGGACTGGAGATTGAACTTACTGATCTTATGTTGCTCGGTTAAGATCCGGTCAAAAGCCAGTTCTTTGCAAAAGCAGAGTACCGTTGTAGAAAAGGCCAGCGTCTTTAGCTCCCAGCTTCGCTCTTTCACTCTGTTCTGTTCCTTGTGGAATGTGTTGCATCTTGGGGCTAACTCAGGACACACTTCTCATTCACATGATGATTTTGAGGAGAAGAGAAAGCGTTTACTGGATTCTTACCCTAAAATCCTTTGGGACGAACAGAGTCAAGAATGTCTCGAGCAAGAACCAGAAGACGAGGAGAGACAAGGAAAAATAAACAGGGGTTTGGAAGAAGGAACTGTTCTTGGTCGTGTGAGAACCAGAAGAGGAAGACTTGGGTTCAAAGCAACAAATTGGTTTGGTATCTATCTAGATAGATCTGATTTGCACACAGGATTTTCTATTGGAAGCAGAGGCTGTAAGAAGGAAGAAGAAGAAGGGAGGATCTTGGTGAGGATGCCAATATCTGTTTTAGGTTTGATGCCTATGCTAGTGTCTGTATTCACTTCAGTGTATGGTAGAAAGGATATTTAAATTGCTATCTTGTTGTAGAATTTGTAACATATATTAGATGTGATCTTGTATTTTTTTGGATTCTGGATTTATTCTATTGAAAACAATACAAAAAGCTTAACTAATTGAAATATCAATGTTGTGGGGATAAAGCAACACACGCAGTGTCTCCGGATTCTCTTGAGGTCAGTTTTGCTACTTCTTCTTCAATTGATTTGTTTTTATTTGCTTAGCAACGTCTGTTGTAAATCTGGGATTGGTGTTCAACAACTTCCTTAATTTATCTATTGAGAGTA
>VBRH01000423.1:699-14556 GCA_014578085.1 Cardamine resedifolia | reverse complement strand
TTAACGGTTTGATACTTGGCCCTTACTTGCAAGTATCTATTAATCTCGGCTTGTTACCCGACTTATGATTAACAAGTACCCGTAAAAATGGGCCAAGTAAGGGCCGAGTCATGGGTACGGGGCGGGTAATGGGTACCCATGCCCAGGCCTATCGTAGAGGGTGTCGACCGACACCATTGGTGTCGATCGACACTGAGTTATTGTATCGACTCATTTTGTCGAGTGTGATATGGCGTGGTCGATATTGGTTCGTCTCGTCGAGTCTGGTGTTGACCGACACTCTGGTGGTGTTGATCGACACTGAGCCTACAGCTCGGATATCTGAACTTTTTCTGCAATTTATCTGTGCAATCCCTGTCTCCATCACAAAAATGTCTTCCTCCATCAACTTGTCAGTGAGTAGAATCTTGTCTTGGAGCCTAGTCTGGAAGAGATGATCACCACTGCAATCCTCAAGCTCAGAAGCTTGCTTATTTACTTGGTCACTAGGATCCAACTCCTTGACATATCTGACAGTAATGTCAGTGGAGGTTTCTACAGGGAATGATTGACCATCAATTGTGGGTGTCTTTCCAAGCTTGTCCATGTCAAAGTTCATGACCAGATCACCCACATTCAAAACTATCCTCCCGTTCCTCACATCAATCATGGCACCAGTTGTAGCCAGGAAAGGTCTTCCCAGAATGAGAGGATCCTTAGGTTCTTCCTCATATTTCAACACCACAAAGTCTGTGGGAATCAAGCAATCTCCAATTTTTACTGGAACATCTTCTAAGACACCTTCTGAAATCCTTTTGGATCGATCAGCCAAGATAAGATAGATCCTCGTCGGCTTGAAAGCAGTCATCCCAAGGCTAACATCAACTGAGTGAGGCATTAAGTTAATACTTGATCCAAGATCACAAAGAGAACGAGAAAATCTTCTTGTGGAGATGGAGCAATCGAGCACAAAACTTCTTGGATCAGGTAGCTTCTCTGGAATCCTACTCTTAATCATGGCACTAACTTGTTCAAAGACAATCACTTCCTTCTGCTTTCCTTTCCTCTTCTGTGGGGTCTCGTTCAAGAAAATTTCGCTAATGTCCTTCGTAAGAAAAGCTCTTTCCTCAGGACTTACACCATTGGTAACTATTCTCTTAATATACCTCTTGAGTGAAGGTGAAAGCTTGACTGCATCAATTAGAGGGAGCTCAATCATCACCTTATCCATCATTGCTTTGCATCTTGCTTCCTCCATCTCTTGTTTAGACTTCTTAGGATTCCTTGGGAAATGAACCTTTGGTTTGTAGGCGTTCCTCTGAGATTGGCAGCTTCCCATAACTTTGCGTCTCAGATGACCCTCTGTGTCGACCGACACCAACGGTATTACTCGTGTCCTTAGTCGATTTTCCAAGGACTTTCTATTGGTGGTCGTGTCAATCGATACCAGTTGAGTGTCGATCGATACCAGAGGCGTGCAAATTAACATCGGGTGTGTGTCGATTGATGCCAATTGAGTGTCGATCGACATTAGTACCTGAACTCGTCACCTCCTTCGTATTTTGCAGTGGGGTCGACCGATACGCTTCAGTAGCATCGATCGACACAGGCAGTCCTTCAGCAATCTCTTCTTCAATTTCTTCCAACTCCTTGAGTTCATCAACATTCAGACCTTTTTTTAGCACATGATTAAGCTCTTTACCATTTCCCAACATGATGACGTTGTATTGATACTTCATATTTGTGTATGTTCTTCCAGGAAGAACTCCATTTTGCCTTTTAACAGACCCATCAGACCTATTTTGTTTTAATAAATCAAATTTTAATTTGTTATAGTTTGATATTTTTGGTTAGAAGGAAGAGAATCTAAAAGAATGAAATTGGGAAAGGAGAAAATGTGTAATGTCTAAAGCAATTTTGAATTTGGAATGGCATGATTTTTTTTTTTTTTGGTGTAACAGTTTTATATTAATAAAAAAAATTAAGTTGGGAATGTTTGATTTTTGGTTAGAAGGAAAATAATATAAAAATGAAATTGGGAAAAAAGAAAGTGTGTCATATTTAAAGCAATTTTAATTGGAATGGTTTTATTGTTAGTTCTTTTGTGGTGGAGATATTTTTTTTATTAAAGCAATTTTTAATTTGGGATAGTTTTTTTGTTAGAAAGAATAAAATATAAAAGAAAAAAACTGGAAAATGAGAAAATGAGAAAATGTGTAATGTTTAAACCATTTTATAATTTGGTTCTTCATATGTTTCGACGTACAGTGTTGTGGCATCCTCAACCTCATTGATATTTAAAAAACTCTCTTCCTTTGATAAGTAGCTGGAGATTTTGTAACTGTTTTCCCCAGATATTTCTGCAATTACTATTTTTCTCTGAAAAGATATCAAAACTCTTATTTTATGTTTTTAGAAATATTTAAGTCAAAGTCAAAATTATTGAACATACGCTAGTTTCCCTGCATCTTCTCTCTGCGTCTAAAATGAAGGTCTCCTCCTTTCAATGTATTGTCTCTATAAGTGCACCTCGTCTTCATGTGCTATGGTGATCATTGATTTAATTTGTGATGGTTTGATTTTTTGGTTTGATTGAAGAGAATCTAAATGAATGAAATTGGGAGAGGATAAAATGTATCATGGTTAAAGAAATTTTAAATTTAGAATGGTTTGATTTTTAATTTTTTTCTGTACCTATTTTGTTTTAATAAATCAAAATTTTAATTTGTTATGGTTTTTTATTTGGTTAGAAAAAAGAGAATCTAAAAGAATGAAATTGGGAAAGGCGAAAAATGTGTTATTTCTAAAGGAATGTTTAATTTGGAATGGTTTGATTATTAATTTTTTATGGTATAACTATTTTGATTTAATAATGCAATTTTTAATTTGGGATGGTCTGATTTTTTGGGTTAGAAAGAAATGAATCTAAAATAAGGAAATTGGGAAAGGAGAAAATGTATCATGTTTATAGCAATTATTAATTTGGAATGGTTTGATTGTTAATTTTGTTTATGGTGTATATATTTTGTTTTAATAAAACAAATTTTAATTTGTGATGATTTGATTTTTGGTTAAAAGGAACAGAATTTAAAAGAAGGAAATTGGGAAAGGAGAAAATGTGTCATGATAAAACAATTTTTAATTTGGAATGGTTTGATTTTTTTTTTTTGTGGTATAGCTATTTTGTTTTAATAAAGTAATTTTTAATTTAGGATGGTTTGAGTTTTTTGTTAGAAGAAATAGAATGTTAAAGAAGGAAATCGGGAAAGGAGAAAAAGTCAAAAATGTGTCATGTTTGAAACAAATTTTAATTTGGAATGGTTTGGTTACTAAATTTTGTGGTATAGCTATTTTGATTTGATAAAACAGTATTTAATTTGGGATGGTCTAATTTTTTTGGTTAGAAGGAAATGAATTTAAAAGAAAAAAATTGGGAAAAGCGAAAGTTTCAACATTTCTGAGCTCCATATAAAACTAATCCTACTATATTAGATAAGATATATATTTTAACTGAAATTTACCATATATTTATTAAAATTAGCAAAAGTTTCAAATTTTTTAGAATTGTGTCCTACATAAATTTATCTTCTAAATCCGCCAATGATATCTTCCAATCAAAGTCCGAACTTTCTAGGCTTTATTCACAAATTAAGCACTAGTAAGATGTTGTGATCACCAAAGTCCTTTACAAGAGGCACGAGGAGTGAGTGCGACAGCTCTATTTGTGTAGATTTTACCATTTGTTTATCTCTTTTCATAATTTATTTATCAACTATTGATAAATTCATAACTATTTACATCCGATTCATGTGCATATTATATATATAAAATTTCCGATAATAATGAAGAGTAAGTTAATATATAAGTTTAATTTAACAAAATAAAATAATATGAAGTAGAAAAAACATGTACCACAATCTATATATAAGAATGATGCAGAACATAAAAGAAAACGACACCTAGGCAAAATAAGTGGAACAAAAGAATCGAATTGTAACCAACTTTAAAAATAAGGCATCGAACCAAACTAAAACCTACAACATATCCGAACAAATCCTAAACTTCTATATCCAAATAATCAAAACTCAAACCAAAGAATAAAAAAGACAAAATATAATCATCTATACTATATAAAAGTTGAAGGTATAATGTTTTTACGACGTCCACATAGAATTTTAGAAACTTGATATTATTGGTGTACGTCATTGCATCTAAATTTAAAAACTAATTGTCATTAAATTATGTAAAATTAAATTGTAATATTTCATTATATATCATGTAATAAACGTAAATAAATTTGATGGTTTATTCTAAATGGTCTTACTAACTCTAACTTTTAAATGGCCAAACTTCAATAGAAGACATCACAATATACGAATGACTCTTATCAACACATTAATTATTAACCAAATTCAAAACAAGAGTGAAGGCTCAAACATATGAGAGTAAGGAAGAATAGTCAAAAGGCCCAAACAGAGGGGAGTAAGGAATAATAGTAAAAAAAAAACCAATTTAGCTAATAGTATCCTCGATGAAATTGAAACCAGTGACCAGATCCTTGAATGAATGGAGACGAAAGGGAGATGAACCAATAAAGCGAACCACTACTGAATGAAGGTAAATTTTTCTTTAATTCTCACACGTGTATGCATGGATAAATTTTATTCATGTACCTATTTGCTAAATCATAAATGTAATAGTTTAATGCATTCAAACTATCAACAATGAGAACGAAAATTTACAATTGGCAACACAAGAAAATGAGTACTGGAAATTGGCGGCGACATTATCCCAAAGCAACAACAAGAACAAATCAAGTGGACAACAAAGAAGCATAAACACCATAGTGATGCAGCATATGACGGCGATAACACAGTTGGAAGCCACCACAAAGAAAAACGTTGCCGTCACGAATGAGCTTGATACCACATCAACGTCTTCATCAAATTTCTACATTTTTTAAGAAGAGAAATTACTCCCGATCTTCTTTTCCATAAAAGAATAAGAATATTTTGTTTTAAACTCAATTTCTGATATTTTATTTTTGACATAAAAAGAAAATAAAATTATTTGAATATTGTCCAAAATATGTTTCTGTTTTTATGTAATTAAATTTTAAAATTTTGTCAAAATATATTTCTTTACAACTATGTTACTCATAGTAAAATTTTAAATAATATGACAAATAAAAGAAATTTATACATTATATTTTAATATGTTTTAAAAAAAATTTAATCTTAAAATCTTCTTTCTATATAAAAATTACTTTTGTAAAAACTTACATAAATAATACTAAAAGCATAAATAAAA
Organism: Cardamine resedifolia; assembly: GCA_014578085.1. NCBI lineage: Eukaryota > Viridiplantae > Streptophyta > Magnoliopsida > Brassicales > Brassicaceae > Cardamine > Cardamine resedifolia. Next base: position 9,267 of record VBRH01000423.1, on the reverse strand, counting down.
CATATATGTTTAAAATAAACCAAAATAAAATATTATACAAAACCTTCTAAATATAGTACTCTTGCTATTTATTAAATTGAATAAACACAAAAATATATGAACAAATCGCGGGTAAAAGACCTAGTTCAAGTAATTGAGTAATAGTGGTAAAATTAGAAATTCTATCAAAAATCTGCATTGAAAATGCATAACCACACTTATTATGAAACAAAATTTAAGTGCTAAAAAGACGCTTGCTATGAAAAGGAGCGAGTTATTTTCGATGACAATGAAAAACAAACTATGAAACAGCAATAATTTTTCTTAATAAGTAACCCTGCTTCTATACAGAATCTTGCAGATGATGAATGAAATGTTCAATCTTTGCAGTACACTAAAACCCACAGACACAACAAAAACAACTTCAAAGAAAGAAAAAAAAAATAAGAGAACAAGATCAAAGGGCAGTGTCTAAATCTTGATTTGGTAGCCATGTGAAAGCATATATCAAATATAGAGAGCTATACTCTTAAGAACTTTTAGGATAGATAAATATAAACCAAGAAAAGCCCAGTTTGTAAAGAGATCATCACCGTCCTCTACTTTTGACTGCTGCTGCTGCTTGTACTCTTCTTTTTAAGCAAGTTACCGAATTTACGGAGCAGAGGTTTCTTCTTCTTCATCTGCTGGTCCTTTAAGAGTAGACTTCCAGAGTCTTCAGTGTGGTCTGTTGAAGATAAGCCATTGCTGTATTGATCCATGTTCTCACTGCCTTCTGCTTTCGACTCAATTTCCTCTTCCACTGAGTCGAGCTCGGTTTCTCTCTCTGGTGACACTTCGCTTTTTTCTATCTTGAAGCTCTCCCACATCTTGAATTCAGACTCCAGACTGTTCTTTTCTACTTTCTCTTCTCCTTCAACTTTGTGAGCTACCTTATGAGTTGCTGCTGCTCTTTCACCCATCAAATGTTTATCAATTGCTTCCATGGGACTTTCTGGTATCGTAAAGTCTCTGCTATTGTGATGAAAAAGATCAGTCTTTGTTTTCTCCTCACCATTCCTAGCACCATTTACTTCGGAAAACTGAACCAAGTCATAATCTTTTCCGATGTTGGTGTGCTCGCCATTTCCAAGCTTTGATGGTCGTTCTTCCATTTTCTCAGAGGTGGCGGCTTTCAGCTCGGTTTCTTTGTCAAGTAAACTCTCTTTCAGCTTCGACAACTCCTCTATTTTCTTTGCTGCTAAAGCATCCCGTGTTTTAAGCTCTTGGTTTTCTTGAGTAACTCTTTGAAACTCGCTTTCCTTATCGAGCCAACTTTGCTCAAGATGTAACAAGTCATCAATCTTTTTCAAAGATGAAGCCTCCTTGGCCTTAAGCTCCTCGTTTTCATGAAAGACACCTTGCAGTTCGTTCTGCTTATCAAGCAAACTCTGTTTAAGATTTGTCAACTCTTCAATCCTCTGGAGAGACGAGTCTGCTTGGGCCTTGAGCTTCTCATTTTCAACAATCGCAGCCTCCAGTTCCTTTTCTTTGTGAAGCAAACTTTGTTTCAGATCTGCCAGCTCGTCTATAGTCTTTAGTGATGAAACCTCCTTGGACTTCAGCTCCTCATTTTCGCAAACGACAGCCTGTAACTCATTCTCTTTAACGAGCAAACTTGAATTCAAATTCGATAACTCTTCTATCTTCTTTAGGGCTACAGAGTTCTTGAATCTAAGGTCCTCAATCTCCACGACCATACCGTGCAACTCATTTTCTTTATCAAGAAGATCCTCTTGCACCTTTGACAACTCCTCAATCTTCTTAAGATAAGCAGTCTCCCTTTCTTCGAGCTCCTCTTTTTCATGAATAGAACTCTGGAGTTTGGTTTCTTTATCAGATAAGCTTTCATGCAACTTTGACAACTCCTCGATCTTTTTAAGATAAACAGACTCTCTTTCTCTCAATTCCTCATTTTCCTGAACAACCGTTTGCAATTTGCTCGCTTTATCAACTAAACTTTCATTCAACCCTGACAACTCCTCAGTCTTCTTAAGTAATGTAGTCTCTCTTTCTCTGAGCTCCTTACTTTCTTCAGATATTTTCTGCAGACTGGTTACGTTATCAGCCAAGCTCACATTTGCCATTGACAATTCCTCAATCTTCTTAAGATAAGCAGCTTCCCTTTCTCTGAGATCCTCGCTTTCTTTAGTAATTTTCTGTATAGTGGCTACTTTATCAACCAAGCTCTCATTTTCCTTTGACAACTCCTCAATCTTCTTCAAATGAGCAGCCTCCCTCCCTCTGAGCTCCTCAGCTTCTTGATCAATGTGCTGCAGTTTGGTCTCTTTATCAGCCAAGCTCTCATTCACCACTGATAACTCCTCAATCTTCTTAAGATAAGCACTTTCCTTCTCTTGGAGATCCTCCTTTTCTTCAACAATGCTCTGCAATTTGGTTACGTTATCAACCAAGCTTCCATTTGCCAACGACAACTCTTCAATCTGCTTCATATGAGCAGCTTCCCTTCCTTTCAGCTCCTCAGCTTCTTGACTAATGCTCTGCAGCTTGGTTTCTTTTTCAACCAAGCTTTCTTTCGCCTTTGACAACTCCTCTATTTTCCCAAGTACAGAACCTTCCCATTCTCTGAGTCTGCTGTTTTCTGCAATGGCATTCTTTAGCTCATCTTCGTTGTCCAACAAGCTCTCTTTCAGTTTCATGCTTTCAGCTTTAGCTTCTCCCAGTGTTTCTTGTAGATACTTTATCTCCACCTCAGCTTCTTTGAGATTATTTCTCAGATTAGCTTCTTCTTCCTTCCTCGTACATGCTTCTTCTTCGCTTTCTTTGACCAAATTCATCAGCCTGCTTACTTCATCCTTCAATGACGAATTTTCTTCTTCTGATTTCTTCACACAGCCACTCAGTACAAGCTCTTTCTGTTCCCACCCAGCCTTAGAGTTCTCAAACTCGTTCTTGTTGCTATCTAAAGCACTTTTCAAACTATCAATTTCATTTTTTGCATCCTCAAGCATTTTTTCATACTTTTCATTTGTCTCCTTTGAAGCCAACTTCACACTGTCAACCTGGGCTTCACAGTTCTTGAGCTCCACTTGACATGCCAAGAACTTCTCATTCGCTTCCTTTGATTCATTAGATGCTTCCTGCAAAGCCAACGTTAAGCTCTCCATATCTTTCTTCCTCTTCTCTTCTTCCATCTTAAAGCGTTCCAACTCTATTGAAAGTTCTGTCTTTTCATTCAATAGATTCTGAATATTTGATGCCGCAGCCTTTTCATTGTCCAAGGCCTTAGCTTTTTCCTCTTGGGAGATCTCAAATTCAGATTTTATTGATTCAACAAGTTTTTCCATCTTGGCAGTTTCTTCTTTCGCCATGCACACCTCACGTCCAGATTCCTCAAGATCTTTTCTGTGCGCTTCAATTGTTTTCTCCAGCAACTCAATCTTCTCTTTTTGTGCAGCATTATCCGACTTCGTCTCATGCAGCACATGCTTACATTCAGCAAGCTGCTTCATAACTGACTCCATAGATTCTGAAGCAGTTGTCTTTGATCTATCTGATTCTTCAACTTGTTTTTCAAGATCATGAATCTTGTTCATCCATTCTTCTGCCAAGCTATTAGCGCAAGATTCAGCCATTTTAGCAGCTTCTAAATCAACGTTAAGCTGTTCAATTGATTCTTCCTGCTCTTTCAAATTACTCTCACGAATACTAACTTTGTCAAGCTCTCCTCTCAACATTTCAATCTCAGACTTCAGTTTAGACACAATCTCGTTACCTTCAATAGCTTCTTTTTCTTCTTTTGAACCAAGCAATGCCTTTAACCGGACTAATTCAGAAGAAAGAATCTCAGCCTTCTCAGCCTGGTTCTCAGCAATCTTCGTCGCTTCCTCAGCGTGGCTTAACGCCTTGTTTTTAGCATCAGCAGTCATAGCCAATTCATGTTTTACCCTCTGGAGTTCTTCAGTAGTAGAGAGAAGAGCTGAGATGTCCAACGCATGCTGGCTTCTAATAGACTCTAGCTCGTTCCTCGAAGTTGCATCCTTTGTCTGAACAGCTTCAAGTCCAGCTTGTTCCAGTTCAACAGCTCGGAATTTCTCGACCTCGTAACACTCCTCAGCTCGTTTCTGAGCTGCTAATGCCTCTTTAAGTTTCTGATTGGCTTCTTCATTAAGTTTCTCAGATTCTTTAAGATCATCAATAGCTTTAGCTTTATCTTTCTTCAGCAATGCTATTTGCTCATCAGCTTTCTTTAAATCCTCCTGAATTTGATTCAACTGAGCCTGCAACTCCGACCCTTTTACCAACCGCGATGGCGCTTTCTGAAAACATTAACAGTTTCAACAGATCAAGAAAACCATAATGTAGCAAATTTTGATATTTACAGTCAATTCAATGTATTTCAAAAGCAACTTATAAAACCAGAAGCTTCATGAACCAGTTGAAATGGGGTTAGTGACTTGCCTCAGGTGTAGGAACTCTAGGAGTCCTACGCTCAGAAGCAGGCTTTGAGTTAACAGATTGAGGAGAACGGTCAAGCGAAAGACGAGTATTCGACACCGGGGAAGCCGAATTGCCATCGGATTTAGCAGGATTGAATTTACTAATTCGAGATGGTGGTGGTGATGGTTTACTTCTAGGAGTCTCCATCAAACCAGTTCTACAATACATTGAATCAATTACAATACAAATATTACATTAACATATCAAATGAAAAGCTTTTAAATTTACAGATCTTACATATTACCAAAACAAGACTAAAGTTCCCAAATTCACAACATTCACTAAACACATAGATCCAATTGTCAAATTCAGAGATCATAACAGATCCAATTATATTCAAAGTTAAAGACTTTAATTATAGTATAAATAGATGTATAAGAAAGAGTAAAAGTACTACACTCACTTGGTTCTAGACGCCATTGTTGTAACAGAAGAGTTTCACAGAAATGAGAATTTAGAAAGACACAAAAGCCAAAGACCAAAAGTGTAAAATGTAGCTAAATTCCCAACATTGCAGGATCGATTCAAGTCTTCTCAGAACTACACAAAGACTTAAACTTTAGATTTGGGTCTTCTGCATAACAGAACAAAGTCTTGAACTTTAGCAAAAGAATGGTAGGAAGAAATAATAATGAGTAATGGGTTGAGCTGTCTCCATAGTGGTCACCCTCTCTCTCCTTTCTTTCTCACCGCTTTTACTTTTTTTTTGATATGACAAAAGAAAAAAAAGAGAGAAGAAGAATAATAAAAGCTGTGAGGGTGAAGTGGACCAAACAAGTTGGCTTTATTTAATAATTGGAGGTGAGGAGGAATATAAATCTCTAACGATCTGATTTAAGGAACAGAGTTGAGATCTTGGAGTTGTGTCATGTGGACTTCATGTGCTTCTAATTATTATTATTTTTCGATTTCTTTCAGTTATATATACAAAAAATTAATCATGTTGCTTGATTTCTCTCATATTGAGATCTGGTTATTTACTTTAAACATAGTTAATTAATATAATCAATTTATAAGAGAATTATGATTTATCTATATTTAGAAAAGATTTATCTTCTTTTGTTTGGGTTCATTACTTGAAATATATAATTACTTAATTTTTGAAAAAGGAAGAAAATATGACTTTGACATTTTTCAAATTGATCAATTTTCCTTAAATATCGAACTAATATAGCGTAAACATAAAAACAAATAAACATTTTTAATATGAAGAAATGCAAATACTTTTTGTGTAACTGCATAATATAAATTTAAACAAATTGTTTCATAAATAAATACTTTTAATAGTTTATGAGATAACAACATTCATCGACGATCTATTTACACACCAAAACTATCGCATACGATCAGATATCCAAAATTTTAAGACCTCAATTTATATCCATATGTGATAGAAGTTGCAATCCTTAATACTCCCAATTTGAATATTCGAATTCTCAATATACAAAAATGTTGGTTTTAGTCGGTTTTAGTCGCTATACTATTTGCCAAACTATTTTGAACCATCTGATACAAAAACAAACCGGATTTAAACTGATTATAATCTAATTACAACAAAAAAACCCTAAAATCAAAATTCCAAAAAATCTCAAACCCAAGAATTCCCAAATTCAAAATAAAAACAACTGTACAAGCAATAATATCATTCTAATTCATCTTACAACAACCAAATAAACAAATCCAAAGCAAGCTTTTAGTTTAAATATGAAAAATTCTAAGCACTTGTTTTATTGGGTTTCCGTAGACGATGCACTTCACGACCATTCTTTTAGGGAGGTTGGAGATTATATAGTTGAAAGGGGCAAAAATTGTGTCGGCGAAGAAGGAGAGAATCCAATTGGTGGTTCCAAGGATCACGGTGGTAAAGCAAACCAAAAATGAAGCGTGTCCTCCGCTGCCGACAACGATTTGGGGATCATGGAGGATTTTGTAGGATTCGAGGCTCGATTTGATCAGATGGAGAGGGAATTGTAGGAAGGAGTTGAGGCAGAGGAATGGCCGGGACGAGGATGATCTGGCCGTGGAGATGGTTGATAAATCAAATCCGTCAGATGGGACCGTCGCATGATTTTAGCTCATCGCAAGCGCCAAAGATGTGCCAGGCGGTGCCTCTGGCAGATAAGGAAACACTTAAGTAAGATTTTTCTTCATTCTTTGCAGCGGAGGCGGAGGAAGGACGGTCTATTGAGAGACAACAAACCGAGGAGGAGGAGAGAAGGGTGAGTTGACAAGGAATGAGTTTGGTTGAAGGGGAAAAGGGTAAATTTGGAGAGAGGAAGGAAATGATCGCCATATGAGATCACGAAAAGAAGCTGGAAGAAACGAGAAGCTGGATTTTTGAGTTAGGCATTTTTTCTGATTTGGAGATTTCTGTTTTCGGAGTTAAATTAGATATTTTTGGTTTAGTTCAGATGAAATCGGGTTTTAATCAGGTTAAAATTGGTTTACTTTTAAGTTAAGTGGTTAAGTGTTTCTGGTAATCATTAAACCAATGATAACCATAGATTATGGGTACTTAAGATTCGAACTATTAATCTGTGTGTATTGAGATTTTGAACATTCAAATTGGGAGTATGAAGGATTGCAACTTCTGTCACGGGTGGATATAGATCGAGGCTTTAAGTCTATGGACATCTGATCGTATGCGATAGTTCTGGTGTGGAACTAGATCGTCGACCCTAACAACATGTTCGAGAAAGTTTTGGGATTGAACATATTTCATAACTCTTCTCAGATTTGACTACGTTCTCTTCTTCCCGGTGTGCTAGTTTCTATTCGGCCATTTACTCGTTGATACTTGAGATCGATTTTCATTGGTTGCATGGTCGACTTAGCTGCTTTGGGAAATTGGGTTGTCTTGTTTTGCGGTCTGTTGAACTCGGTAACTTTGCCTCTGTATTGTGGCTTCGAGTTTACTCGTGTTTTTGGATGAGAGTAATGCGTGGGAACCTGGATGCAACCCCTTCTCGATCTATAAGCTACGTCTCAACTTGCCCATCTTAGACCCGATGAGGGTGAGGGTAACCATCTGCTTATGTGTTGCTTCAGCCGCCATTTATGACATTGGGCAACAATTTTTTCTTTCTAGTTTTCAGGCACTCGTCTTCTACTTCATAAAGACTCGGCAATCCTTTATATCCTCAATACCCTTTCTCGTTTACTCATTTGTGCAAATATGTTCTCTTGTTACTAGTAAAGTTCTTCTTCTGTATTTTCACCATCTTGTAAACAATCCATTGCATTTAGTAGAAAGCTTTTTATCAAAAAAAGTTTGGGATTGAAAAATATGGTCTCTTCTCTTAGAAACTCTCTCAACTCTAGTTAGAATGAGATAATAATCATCGAAATAGATACCATTTTCCAAATTCAACACTTGTACGTAGTTCAAACATATTCAAGTTTGCATCAACGATATTTATGTAAGGGTTTTTGCGTGTGCTAAGAGGTTTCGTTTTAAACGCAAAGAAACACGTAGTAGTAGTGAATATTCGATCCAGAGGACCAGCAATACACTCTAATTTTATGAGACCAAATACTAGCTAAGCGATTCAAAGAATTGTGGTTTCGTAAACAACATGCAAATTAAATAAAAATTGTTTAAAACAATAAGATAAAAGCGCTAGGTCAAGGGTAATTTCGCGGGAATCAAATCATCAAAAACCGAACAATTATTCAGGAAATAATTTAGCACCAATCTAGAACTCAAACATAAAAATAAGACAGACCCACTGTCGTGGCACCAACTACTTTATCTAGCAACGTAGCATCCTAAACTGTCGTTTGAACCTAAAATCGCTGACAACCATTAATAGGCTGGTTCAATATGTTCACGATTTGCCTTAACATCAACTGTCGTCGGCTAAGGACAAATCGCCCACCTATGTCTTTTCTAGCAACCTATAACACTTTTGGTGAATAGATTTAACCTAAAATCAAAGACTAAGTGATCAGGTTAACCTAGGCAATAAGACCAACTATAGGCGAAGACATCAAATAATAAATCCTATCTATGTCCAGTTCAATGAATCATTGGATCCCCTTTGAAAAAACCCTTAACCTAACTGAATAACTACTCAGCCATAGAAACGA
>VBRH01000422.1:8661-33900 GCA_014578085.1 Cardamine resedifolia | reverse complement strand
TTTTTTTTTTGTTTGTGATTTTGGTGAGAATTTGGTTAGTTGCAGGTAATATTGATATTGTGGATGTGATTTTCGTTGGTTTGGTCAATGGGGGACTATGTTATTGTTACCATATGTTTGATTTACTTTATTAAAAACTATATACGAACTGATACATAGTGATTTTCTATTCAGCAATGTTATGACATTTTTGTGTACAGTTTAATTAATTTCATTGAAACTATAAATCATAATAATAAACTAAGGGGAATAATAAACTATAAATCATAGTATTTGGAAAGATTTGAGTTAAAATGATAAATATTATGTTATTGAAATATGAATTTTAAAATATGTTTTAAAATCCAGTATTATTGAATTAATAATTTTAAAATGTTTAATTAAATTCACTGGTATTGAAAACATTATAAGGAGGGTTTATTGGTTTTGTTATTTTTAAAGAGTTATAACTCTTGATGACTTTAGTGTTATTCAATTTTGAATTATAAAAACTCTATTAAATTCATTTGTTACTGGTTTAGTATTTATCAAAAGTTGTTTACATTCATTAAAATTTATGCGTTATTGAATGATTATTTTAGAGATTCATTAAAAGTCAAGAGTTATTGGATTAAAAAATACTTTAACTAACTTTCTGCTTACATCAAAGTTTGGTGTTATTGGTTGATTGATTTAAAACAAATTTCTTCTTCTGAAACAACTTTTAAATACTTTCAAAATCTTAGTATGTAAGATGATATTCTGATAAACTTTCTGAGAATCTGTAAAAAAAATTAAAAACTCTAGAAAAATTCCTTAAACTATGCAATAATTATAATCATCATAATTCTACATTAATCACAATCCAATAACAGCCCCTAAGAATTAGATTTTAAAGTTTTAGGTGGGATTTGAGGAGATTTCTTAGTTAAAAATACAAAGATCAAAATCTCATGGTTTAAGGTGAGATTTCAAAGAATTTTAATAACCAATTTCTTAAATCATCAAAATTCACCTAATCATCTCAAAACTCATTAAAACTCAAATTCTTCCAAATACTAAGTTCAATACATATAATTTCCAACATTTTTTTTTTTCTAACACAAACAATTAGATTACCTATTCTATTCCATTTTCAACATCTCTTATAAATTATTTTTCTTCAAATAATTAATTCTATTAGATTTGAATTTAGATAAATTCATAACATCGATAATATTTTAAAATTAGAGAAAAAAATAATTAAACTTATCTTTTATAGTAAAAATAAATAGGGGTGGAAACAACTATTTGAGATCCACAATCTGACTGCAAATGATCGATCCAAGAAGTAAAGTATCCAGAGTTTTCAGATCCTTAATTGATTTTTTAATTTTCAAATCAGAATATATGAATTGATGTGTACTATTTACCAGCTTTTATCATTTACTTTGAAATGTTTATTGAATCAAAGTGTTTGAAAGTATTTTAGTATTTCATGGAGTCTTTACATGTGACATATTGTTTTGGAAGAAAACTATACGTTTTGAGATGGAGACGCACATTTGAAGATGTTCAGACAAAAACGTCAGTAGTTTGGCATGCATTGGAAGGTTTCATAAAGTCTGATTTAGATGATGTTTGGACACAAGATAGCCCATGAGTTCGCTTTCAGTTGACATCGGTTTGAGGTCATTCTCGCTCACGGTTCATGAGTTATGCTCATTTTAATGAAAACATCTTAATCTGGCGAACGAATGAAGCAGATGCAAAAACTATGCCCAAGATGTTGGGACCAACCGGTCCACCTACATAAGGCAAATTTGAAGCCCATACTCAATTTATTTTAATACATAACTGATCTTATCCAATATGTATTGTTTTAAAACCTCAGACTCGACTTTTGAGGGGGATAATCTATATTCTATTGATAGTTCAAAGATCTATCAATTACCCAATCATACGTTGAGTATTTTAGGGTCAATCCACGAGGAAACTAGAATAATGCACAGTAGGAATACATGTATTCATTTCAATTTAAGCAATAAAAACGTTTTTGTGTTTTTTAAAACCGAATTTGAAAGTAAATGAAAGCGAAAAATGGTTAAAATTCGTTTTGAAATCTAACAAAGAGAAATCAAACTCTCAGGATGGATTTAGGTGACTAGGGTAATCATTTGCTAACTAGTATAACTTAATATACTTAACACAACTAATCCTTAGGTCTTAGATCACTAATATCAACTAATCTTCTTCCATGACACTAATATCTTCACTAATCATCCAATAATCAATAATTTTTGTTAGCTATTAAATAATCATTGAACATTAATTACAAGCTTAAATAACCACTAAACATCCTAATCAACTATTTCCATAGGCTATGTGATGCGATCCTGGATAGCACCAAAGACTTAGAGCAAGGAACTGAGGTTAATCATGTAGCTGAGGGCAAGCTTGTAGCTGAGGAAGCTTTAATGGCACCAAATAGACCAATGACATGTACCAAAGCCAAGGAAGTCAACCAAGCGATCGGAGGATTGCTTATTCGACAAAAGAAACAATTGGATCACTTTAACCAAAAATGAATGCAAGACTACACTGGTCATGGTTCATGCTCAGGGATCACTAATGGGCTTGTGACCCATTGCACTCTTTTTCCCTTCTCTCTGGTTTTGTCCCAGTAGATTTTCCAGAGAAATGTTTTTAATGAGGCATTGGACCATAAGTTTACATTGCCCCATTAGTGATCTGATCAAGTCCATCTAGGCCCATTACCAAGAGGAATTTCTTGGCCAAGGAAGGAAATGGAGTTGAAGAGACATTTTCAACTTCAAAGTCATGTTTTTATGTTTTCTTGTTGTTTCGAGGTGTGTCTCGACCAACCCCTCGCCTTCTATTCTCTCTTCTCCTCTCTTTATATTTTGATGAACCTCTGATGTAAATTCTTATCTATCTTTTTAATCAAAAACTTCTTTCTAAAACATATATCATTGCTTTCTTTTTCTTGTGATTCAATCTCGGAGCTCTTAGTCTCATCAAGTGGATTTTCCACATCCTCTTGTGGCGACATTCGATCCATTAAATCTCTAGGTGCTCGTTAATCGGGTCTAGAACCAATCTATCATGTTCTTAACCTCACGGGGACGATTTTGGGTTGTGATTCCTCACAAGTGTCGCATCACTATGTATGTAAACCACTTTGATATTTTGGTTCAAAATTTTTATCAAACACCTTGTGGACGCTAAAATGTCTTAAGTTTTAAACTAGCATTTTCAAGGCTGATTTAGCATTAATACAATCTATCAAGCAAGGATCTATGTTGTTACAAGCCTAAAATCAATAATCTACTCCTAATTACCCTAAGATCTACCATTCATAACTGCTCTAAAAAGACTACTCACAATCAACCATAATAACACAAAGCAATCAACTTGATCTTTGTATAATCATGATTTATGGATAAGTAGATGAAAGATATAAAGATTAAAAGAGATTTGAAAGATTAAAAAATCAAAATCATACAATGTTCTTGAGAAATATCAAAAAGAAACAAATGAAATTTCTAAAACAAAGCATAAATGTTTCTCATTAGGTTTAGAGGTATTTATAGGAGTAAACAAAATTTCTAGGTCAACTCAAACTAAATGCAGTGAAACCCGGTTAAGAGGCATAAAATGAAAATTCGGATTGGTTCCAATTGTGTCACGATCCCGGTAACATCTTCCCGCTGTGGTCCAACAGTGTCACAATCCCAGATATATCTCCCCGTTGTGGTCTGGTGGTGTCACGATCCCGGTAACATCTCCCCGCCGCGGTCCAATGGTGTCACGATCCCGGTAACCTCTCCCCGCCAGACTTTTAGCAAGTTTCTTCAATTCTTCCTAACTTTTTAACCGTAAGTCCAAATTTATTTCCGTTTCGATCCATATTCCTCATTTTTATGCTCTTCAATGTAATAATGGCGATTTCTAAAATAATTAAGATTTTTCTTGGCATTTCTCTTCAATGTAATAATGGTGATTTCTAAAATATTTAAGATTTTCTTGGCATTTCTCATGTATCTTGTAGAACCTCCATGTCTAAGCTCTAAGTCTCCAAATCTTCAAACCACCTAAAAGGAACACAAAACTATGCAAATGCAAAATATACAACATGAGACTAAAATGTATGATAATGAAAAAGTGAGACTAAAATGCACATATGAAACTCCTAAATGATGCAAGAGGAGACTAAAGTGTTGAAAACAAGGGTTAGAAACACATAAAAACCATAGACAATTTGGAGAAGATTTATGAACCGTGTTGATCTACGTTTAATTTATACACCAAAATTTATTATTAAATTGCCTGAATAACTTTAGATAAGTAAAGTGTTCTTAGCCAACAGATAGTTGATGTTAAGACACCTTGTGAATCAATTGAACCTGAAATTAATGCTTGTTTAATTTATGAAACTCAAAGTTCTGAAATTCAAATGGGAGTTTGGTATTTTGGTAATCCTTGCACATATAATTAGTTATGTGGGAGCATATTTTACATTAGTGATTCAAGTTTAAGAACAATGCTTTATGTAATCCCTGTTAAATAATCTGATTTAAATTGTCATGAATCCTGAAAAATCCCTATGTCCTAAGATTTTTTTTTTGTTTTTTTTTTGATACACATTGTTTTATTACTTACTTTAATTTACTCCACAATAAACCTCCATATTTTCATCTTACCTCTACTTTTTTTTTTTTGATGAAAAATTAAATTTATTTTAAATGAAACATAATATTTACCTCTACTTTATTCCCGCAAATTGGTAGTGTGATTCATTGGTTCTCATAAATTTGATCCGTAATATACTACTCTGATTTGTTGTGCATTTACAATAATTTATTTTGGGTTAAAACCTTAGATATCATAGATCTAAGTCCAAATCAGTTTTGTAACACTCATCTCTTTAATAATCTATAAAAATGTTGCACCGCCTTTCTTGTCCTTTCAATTTATTATCTTCCATTCCTAAATTCGGTTTATAAATCATATTTTATAGTAAAAGTTTATTTGTTAAAAACTATCAAGCTTATCCCTAAAAAAATATAAGCTTATCCCTAAAGTAACATAAATCCTTTTCCAAACATTAAAACAATTTGGTCTTAGCAAAAAATGAAAAGAATTGAAATATTAAAACATATACCCACATCCTTGACTCGTGTTACTCAAAGCTGCATATAAGTAAAACTTTTAAAAAATCTAGGCATTAAAGAAAGATAACATGGAATTCATAAATGTTGATATCTTCATCATGCATTCTTCTCTTGAGAAAGACTTGTAGAACATCCATTACATAAATTACAAAAACAATAAAAGCTACATTAGCGACTATTACAATAAGAATATTACTTTATTTCTATGAATTATTATTACAAAGACCACTCACTATGCAAAGTTCCGAGTTGTCCTCGCACTGTAAAAATTGTATGGACTTGCATAAGCATAATTTGTGATACTATTGTAATATATTCTTCTTTGAAAAATATTAGTCTAAATCTTCTTGAGTTTTTAATATATATTGTTGATACTGTTGTAATATATTCTTATTTTGAAATTGATTTTGTTGTTAAAATTGCTCAACTAAAATGCTATTATCTTAAAATATATAATCAAATATTCTATTTTATCATAGTAATAAATAATCTTATAAAGCTGACAATTGTTTTATAATACAGACTATTATCTTTGATCTAATCTCTCTTAGTCATAATCCTATACTGAATTCAATACATAATAATGTACAAATAAGTACATATAAAAATACATAGTTTTAATATAAAAATAGCACAATTAACCTTGTTTAGAATATTTGTTTACATATAATTGGTAGAATTATAGGATTATTTTTTCTATAACCTATACAACACATTTATTCTTTATTTGATAAAAAAAAATTTCTTTATAGTGGTTACCTATATATAATTTGAGATCGAGGTGGAGAAGAGAAGATGTCATTAAGAGAGTAGAAAAAGATTTTGATTGAGAATATAATTGTGAGAGTTAAGAATATTAACATTTACAATTTAGGATTATATGATTATTTCTCTATATCCTATACAATAGATTTGTTCTTAATTTGATTTAAATTTATTTTCTTTATATTGATTACCTAAATATAAACTTGTTTAGAGATCGAGGTTAAGAAGAGGAGATATTAATATATTATTAAGAGGGAAGAAAAATAATTGTATAGAGAATATAATTGTGAGAGTTAAGAAGATTAACTTTAGGGTAAGCTAATAAAAATAAAATTGTGAATTACATGAAAATATTTTAGCTTACGTGTAAAAAAAAAGATTTTGATATTTTAGCTTACATGAAAATAGTCATGGGCATCCGGTTCGGGTATCTCGGATCGGTTCGGTCCGAACCGAAGAAATCGGGTTCGGATTGCAATTGAAAACCAAGCATAAACCGATTCAATAACCGATTTAGTTCCCCTTAACCAACTACCTTAACCAAAAACATCAAAACACATCACATTACTTTGGTTTTCTCAATCAGATTCACTCATAACACGAGAGACGAGACTTAATGTAAATCCTAGATCTAGATCTAAAACCGAAATCCAAAATCAACCCAATTGATTTGTCTAAATGTAAACCCTAGGTCTAAATTAATCTTTTTGCTTTCATCCCTAATCTTCTCTCAGCCTCTTTTCTTCTTTGATCCCCCCTAGTATTTCATCAACCACCATCTCTTCCACCATCTTTTGGCCTCGCCGTGGTTGTAAAACGGCAAAGTACCATCAGCCGTCGTTGCATTCATTAGTGTTTTTACCAAATCCTAATTGCATATTTTATTGGGCTTATCTATGGGCTTATAACACATGTTTTCATTTGGATTTGTAAATATATTTTAGTTTTGGGCCTGTTAGGAACCGAACAAACCGAATTTTCAAAGTTTCGGTTGAATTTCGGAATAAATTTATTGTGCATTAACCGATCCGAAAAAACTGAGTTCCGAACCGAATAAACTGAAAATTTTAATCGGTTCGAATCGGTAACAATTTCAAAATTTAAAATATCCAAAATTCTGAATAAACCGATCTGTTTAACCCGAAATAACCGTATGCCCAGGGCTACATGAAAACATTATAATGTTTCTTCTTACCTCGGGATACTGAAGATCGCAACATCAAAGTTATTGAAGTTACACAGTTTTATTTAATTAATATAATAATAATAATGCTAATTACATGGAATTTGGGAGTTTATCTATTTGGAATTATTATTTGGCACATCATTTAATGAGAAGACATTGGTACTGTTGCTGCTATTTTTAACTAAAGAAGCTTGTTTTCTTTTAAAGACTACAAGGAAATAGGTATAAGCGAGCAAAAGTTGAAACTATACGGATTATAAATGATATGAAAAATTGAACATGTATTTTCAGTATAGCCATAACGTATTAGAAAAACGATATTTTGATAAAGATGTTGAAGATGGACCATTGATACAAATATGGTTTTACTGGGAAAATAATGGGTTTTAGATCAATTACTTCACAAACACAAATACCATGAATCAAGTTATTCAGACAAGACTTGAATAATATCAAAGTTATGATCAAACTTTTGGATTTTTTTTTTTGTTTGGAGTAAAGAAGTTTAAGTTAGCTAAAGATGATTGGTTTATGGTATTTTGTATTAAGTTTAATTTTTTTTTTGACGTTTTGTTGCATTCTTATGTAAATAGAAAATATCATTTACATCAAAAGAAATAATAGAAACTACTTATTTTAAAAATTGAAACTCATATAAGAAAATTTATCAAATTTATCAAAAGGCTATAAACGTGTTATTTCTTTTGAAAAGAATGGAGGGTTATTATCCAAATACATTTATATTGTAGATACAAGATATTTTCAAAATTTTAATTCCACAAATATACAAAATATTTTCAAAATATAGATACAAATTTTTTAATTCATTAAATATTTAAATGATTTTAAACGTTTTTAAAATTTATTACTATATATGAGGTAAATAACATATATTAGCTTTTTCAAAATCATATACTCCCTCCGTTTAAAAAAATAAGATGTTTTGGGTAAAAACATGTTATTTAAGAAAATTAACTTTTACATATTAAAATATAAAATATTATTTTTGAAAAAAATAATTAATCAAAAACTTTTATTTAAAAGATTGTATTGTAATTGAAAAAAGTTATTTTAATTACCTACTTTTTAAAAAATTTCTCTAAAACATCCTATATTGTGAAATGGAGGGAGTATATAATATTATTTACATTAGAAATTACCAAAATCACAAATAAATACAATCAATAATATAATATTTGTACGCAATTTCACATTACTATTTTCAAAAAAATAATTGTGATTTTATTACTGAAATTTTATAAATTTAAAGATTTATATTAAAATTTGTGTATTATAAAAGAAGAACAAATTAATTCATATATTTTTTGAATCTCAAAAAAAAAAAATTGTATATTTTTTTTAATGAAAATTTCTCATGTTTAAATAAATAAATAAAAAAATCCAGAGGTCCGTAACAACACGTTTCAGCCATTTCTGCAATTTCGCTTCAGAAAAAAAATATCTCGACGCTATACATCCAAAAACTCATCTTTCCCGAGTCTGCTCTCCAAGTAAAACTTCAAGTCCATTCTCATGGCAGATCCTCAAAACGAACAAGACGATGACGTTTTCTCCTTCTTCACTCCTCCTCACGATTCAACCTTCACCGCCACAGCAACACCATCCACGCTTTTCAACCGTTCTGCTTACTCCTCCTCATCTTCCTCGGGCGATGAGGACTCTCAACCTTCAATTGACGATAGTAACAAACGAATCGATTACATGATCCAATTTCTCGATCGGAGACTCAGCGAAGACGGCAATTTCGACGGGATCGGACCGGAGAATGGTTCCGATTCGTTACCGGAATTCGTTGGGAAGTGTGGGGAAACTGGGATCTTCAAGGTTCCGATTAGGTCAGCAGTTCATCCAAATCGGCCACCGAGTCTTGAAGTGAGACCTCATCCGTTAAGGGAAACTCAAATTGGGAGGTTTTTGAGGACGATGACGAGTACTGAGAGACAATTATGGGCTGGAGGTGAGGATGGTGCGTTGAGAGTTTGGGAGTTTAGTGAACTTTATGGAAGTGGGATGGGATTAGAGGTTGAGGATACGGCGCCGTATAAGGAGACTTTAGGGAATGAGATTGGGTCTTCTGTGGTTTGTATGGTTGGTGATGAAGGTAGTAGAGTTGTTTGGAGTGGACATAGAGATGGGAGGATTAGGTGTTGGAAATTGAGAGGTGATCATGGTATTGAAGAAGCTTTTTCTTGGCAAGCTCATCGTGGTCCTGTTCTTTCCATTGCTATCTCAGCTTATGGTGAGTGTTGTTCTATTGTAAGTTTCTACACATTTTAGCAATAGAATTTTAGATAGAAGGAGAAGGGTTTCGAATGTTGACATTGTGTTTCTTATTGTAGATTGAGGACCAAAATTTGTAATCTTGATGATATTTAGTTGGCCTGATTTGGAATTTTATGCTGAGTAACACATATATAGGCTCCTCTAGTTTCCACCAGAAAAGCTGGCTTGAGTGATCATGTAGTAGCTAGTACAGTATGAACAGCTTATAGAGTCTACAAAAGTATCCTTTTTGTGATTGCCTTGTTTGCCTCTGGTCATTATCTTTCCTCATTTTAGTGTCCATTGTCCAATACCTACCTCATGTTAAGGTTAGTATGTGATGAAATTTTTTAAATAATAAAGATTCTTTAACAGTAAATAATTTCTTTTTGTTTAATGTTTCATTGTTTCACTTTAAAATGTTACTTGCTGATTCTTACCTTGAAACGTACTGTACTTGATCTTCCTTGGATGGATGGATGGATGATCTGGTTGAGTTAGTGTTTTACTGCCTATTGGCATCTCTATTTCATCCTCTTAGGTCAAAGTTGGTGCAATTTCAAAATATAAATAAACTATGGCACCCTTGCGGATGATTTAATTGTTGTTTAACTTTCTCTCGTAATACAAGTTTTTGTTATCTATTATGTAGGAGATATATGGTCAGGGTCTGAGGGAGGTGCTCTTAAAGTTTGGCCCTGGGATGACGCTCTTGGGAAGTCTCGTTTTTTGAAAATAGAAAAAAGGCACATGGCTGCATTATCAGTAGAGAGATCCTATATTGATCCTAGGAGCCAGGTTTCGGCCAATGGTTTTGCTAATACATTAACAGCAGATGTTACATTTCTCGTATCTGATCATACAAGGGCAAGAGTATGGAGTGCTAGTCCCCTGACGTTTGCTTTGTGGTAAAATGGAGACTCATTTTTGTCATTTTTTCTGATTCCGATTGGTTGGTCATAATATACCAGCATTACTGCAATAAACTTAACGGAAATAGTTTCTCTATAATATCTCTTGTCAATTGGGTCTGTAGTTTTTTAATTGCTAGCAGCTACACCCATTAAGTTAATGTGTGTAGCTCAATGCTTACTTATTTTCTGTTAATTTATTGCATGGCAGGGATGCTCGAACAAGGGATTTGATCAAAGTATTCAATATTGATGGGCAGCTTGAGAATCGAGCTGACAATTCTCTATATCCTGATTTTGGGAATGAGGAAGAGGGGAAGATGAAGATAACTGCTTCCAATAAAGAGAAAGCTCAATCTTCCCTTGGCTTCTTTCAGCGGTCTCGTAATGCCCTTTTGGGAGCAGCTGATGCTGTTCGTCGTGCTGCAGCGAAAGGGGGGTTTTGTGATGATAGTAGGAAAACTGAGGCTGTTGTCGTGTCAGTTGATGGAATGATTTGGACTGGAAGTTCAAATGGCGTAATTATGCGATGGGACGGAAATGGTAATTGCTTGCAAGAGTTCTCATACCAGTCCTCTGGTATTCTCAGCATGTTCACTTTTTGTTCTCGACTGTGGGTTAGTTATTCCAGCGGCACTGTTCAGGTATTGGACCTTGAGGGAAAGCTGCTTGGAGGATGGGTAGCTCATAGTGGTCCTGTAATAAAAATGGCTATCGGGGGTGGTTATTTATTTACCCTTGCAAATCATGGAGGTATTCGTGGATGGAATGTTACTTCTCCAGGGCCCATTGACAATGTATTGCGGGCTGACTTGGCTGGGAAAGAATTTTTATATTCAAGGATAGAGAATCTGAAAATATTAGGTGGTACATGGAATGTTGGAGAGGGGAGAGCATCAACCGACTCACTTGTATCTTGGCTAGGCTCTGCTGCAACTGGAATTGAGATTGTAGTTGTTGGGCTGCAAGAAGTTGAAATGGGAGCAGGAGTTTTTGCAATGTCTGCAGCAAAAGAAACGGTAAGCATTCCCTTACCTACTATTTCTGAAGGCGCATACCAATCTCCTTAATAGATTTATCTTTGTTTTGCGTAATCCTCAAGGCCTTTGTTCTGCTTTTATGCTAAATAACGAAAATGTCCACCCATCCACTCTCTCAACACATACAGGCAAACGGGCCCACACACATACCCCTTCTTATCAATTCTCTTTCTGGTTATAAACGTTTGTAGAGGGCTAAGTTTTTTAATATAAAACCTGTATATTATAGATTAAGCTTCTGGTTCACTCCGTTTCTACGAATGCAGGTGGGACTTGAGGGTAGTCCACTTGGTCAGTGGTGGCTGGATATGATTGGAAAAACTTTAGATGAGGGTTCATCATTTGTTCGTGCTGGCTCTAGGCAGCTAGCAGGGTTGCTCATTTGTGTATGGTTAGTATTTTGTTTTGATATAATTTTTTTTCTTCTCATTTATTGCAGGCATTAGTTACTATTCATAATGTGACAACTTATCTTTATTTTGAAAGCATATTTCATGCTATTTGTGCTCATTTGGATTGTTTAATTCTCAGATGCCAAATGTTCTCTTTGAATCCTGCTTTGACTAATCTTCACAGAGACATAACAGCATAAGAACAACTTGTTAGTATGAACTATTTTATTTCGGATTTCACTGATTAGTATTTAATAAATATTTTGTCATAAAGCTAAAAAAAGAGAGGAAGATTCTCATGTTACTTATCCTGCATACTTTCTTGCTGGGGAATTGGTTTTTCCAATTTCCCTTGTTAGTATTGGATGAACTTAATAAGTTATAGTCTTATAGAGGAAATACTTTTGTCAGGGTTAGAAATGACCTTAAACCTCATGTGGGAGATGTTGACGCTGCTGCGGTTCCTTGTGGTTTTGGACGAGCAATTGGTAATAAGGTATGGCGCCATACTCACAAAAGGTGCCAAAAAATATTATTAACAATAAAAAGATGTCATAAAAGTGAAATAGTGTATTATCTCAAATATTAACTGATGTTAACTTCTATATATTCTTGTCCCTTTTCCATTTCTTTATCATCTTATCTTAATTATGATAGAACAATATTTGTCTCATTAGGGAGCTGTAGGTGTGCGACTCAGAATATATGATCGAGTACTGTGCTTTGTAAATTGTCATTTTGCTGCACATCTAGAAGCTGTTAATCGGCGAAATGCTGACTTCGACCATGTTTATCGAACAATGACCTTCTCACGGCAGTCTACTTCACTCAATTCGGGAGTTGGTATGCTGCGAAATTTAATTCTATCATGCTGTGTTACCTGCTCAGCTTATTACTTTTTACCTATTCATTGGTCACTCTTGTTATTGGTCTCCTCCATTGCAGCTGGTGCTTCATTTGGTGTTTCAGTGCCTCGTGGTGGCAATGTATGTATTTCCTATGATTTTATTGTTCCTATCATTTTCTATCAGATACTGCATTGTGTAGTTTTTTCAAAAATTCTAAGAGCGATCACTTTACAGGCTATGGGTGTCAACACAGTTGAAGCAAGGCCTGAGTTATCTGAGGCAGACATGGTCATATTTCTTGGAGATTTTAACTACCGCTTGGATGATATAACTTATGATGAAACAAGGGATTTCATTTCTCAAAGATGCTTTGATTGGCTAAGGGAAAAAGATCAGCTACATACGGAAATGGAAGCTGGTAATGTTTTTCAAGGGATGCGTGAAGCCATTATCAGGTTCCCTCCAACCTACAAGTTTGAAAGACACCAAGCTGGTCTAGCAGGTCAGTGACTTACTTCCACTTTGTTGCTTCATGTAGTTTTCAAATTGATACCATTTCCCTGGAGAATCATTGTTTAAGCTGTTATTCCAAATATTTCTGAAGAATAGATAATGAAACTGACAGCATTATGAATTGTGAACGTCCAAGTTTTTCTATGCTAGTTAGGTAGTCCAAAACCCAAAGTTCATACGATTTGAAAAGTTGAGAATGTGAATTTATCGAAGTACTACAGAGAAATACTACAAATTATATGAAGTTAGCCTTGCATCTACCCAAGAACATTCAAAAGAATGTTCACACTATTTCCTTATTTGATGGGAGCCAAATTTCTACTGGCTTTTATGATATGGTCTTGGGGTTCTTGCCAATGGAAGACGCTCTGTGATATTATTTCTTATATCCAGGGTTTTTAAGGATTTTAAGGACATATAATTTACTGAAACCGTATTTGACAATTGAATTTGTGTTTATGCAGGATATGATTCTGGGGAAAAGAAACGGATTCCTGCTTGGTGTGACAGGATTATATATCGCGATAGTAAAAAACATTTGGGAGCTGAGTGCAGTTTAGAATGTCCAGTGGTGTCTTCTGTATCACAGTAAGCTTCCTGTTTTCCCTTGGAAATTTTCAGTAAGTTTCCTATTAGTTAACTATTGAAAGCATATTGGAGACATGCTCGCCTTAAGTTTCCATATGCCTTACGTTTTATTAGACCAGGACAGTAATAGATTATGAAGAGTGTGTCGTTCCTCAACTTATTCATGGGTTGTAGCTTGTTAAGCTCATTGGCTATATAAGTATAACAAATTGCTTCCTGTTTTATTATCAATTCCTTCAGTTCTGGTACTTCGATTTCAATACTCACCAACCATTCACATGTTCTCTGAAGCTTAATATGCCTATAATGACTCCTAATAGAAATATTTTGTGACTTACACTTTTCTTTGTAAAATTAACTTTTTAGAGAAAAGGAAACTGTGTCCGCACTTCTTGGTTTCAATTTGTATTACACTGTATATGATGTTATCTTACATGAGTCTCTAGGGCCAAGAAACACGGCATTTCTCAGATATTCTTTCTTATCAGTTTTAGAGCTTCTTTGGGTGGACATTAAGGTTACTTCATAATCTCAGAGACTAGGGTATAAAGTCCATGAGATACATATTTGAGTAAATCATACTTTTCTGTGACCCTTTATAACATATGATCATAAACCTTAAATTAAGAAAGGATTAAAACTTGAATTCTTGTTTTTTTTTTGTTTTCTTAGGTATGATGCCTGCATGGATGTAACAGACAGTGACCACAAGCCTGTCCGCTGTGTATTTAGTGTGAAGATTGCCCGGGTCGATGAGTCAGTTAGGAGACAAGAATTTGGGAACATCATAAACTCCAATAAGAAAATCAAGGTCATGCTTGGAGAGTTAAGAAAGGTTCCAGAAACAATTGTCAGTACCAATAATATAATTCTCCAAAATCAGGATTCAACTATTCTGCGTATCACAAATAAGAGTGAGAAGAACATTGCTTTCTTCAAAATAATTTGTGAAGGGCAATCTAACATTGAAGAGGATGGTCAGGCACACGATCACCAAGCAAGAGGCTCTTTCGGGTTTCCCCAGTGGCTGGAGGTCAGTTCTTTCATGACTGCTGTTTCGGTTTTTCGTTTTTGCTGTTTAACTGTTCTGTTCCCTAAGCAACAATACACTTAACTCTAGTATAATGATCTAAGCAGAATAATGATCTTGGTTCTTTTGATTACTTGTATAGCTTAGAGAGTTAAGATTGCATGTAGATAAACTAAAGATTAGGGTAGGCATCATAGGTAGCTGCGGCTATATAGGACTGTTCAATGCGGGTCTTTTTTGGATTTTTGGGTTTCAGTTTTAGAAAAATAGTGTTACCAAATTTCAAATGGGTAAGTTTTGCGCAGGCTCGAATTCGGTTTTTAGTCAACTGTATCCTTTTTTAAACACTAAGTGAAGTTTAGATTCCTTTTTTGCTTCTCCCGTTCGGTTTCGGTTTGGTATTATCATTCTAAACCTATTAACGTTCAGTTCGGTTTTTTTTTCTTGTGGTTCAAATTGGATTTTGTTCGGATTATTCAGATCAAACACTCCAAGTAATTCCTTATAAATTTCAAATAATCTTAAATCTGCAAGCTACTTTTTACGTATACATCATGTTGTGGGTCTTCCGAATTTCCATGGAATCGATTTTGTTAAATGCTTATTTTCTTTAAACAGGTATCTCCAGGTACCGGCACAATCAAACCAAACCAAATAGCCGAGGTTTCAATCCATCTCGAAGACTTCCCAACAGTAGAAGAGTTTGTGGACGGTGTAGCTCAGAACTCATGGTGTGAAGACACAAGAGACGAGGAAGTCATATTGGTCCTCGTGGTACACGGAAGGTTCTCGACTGAAACAAGAAACCATAGAATCCGTGTGCGTCATAGCCCTCATGGTGGATGCGGAAAGAAACACTATAATGATGATAAACCCAAAACCTCAGGTCAAATAAACGCACTTCATCGTTCCGATTATCATCAGCTAAGTAACACTCTTGATGTGGTTGAGCAGCTAAGGAACTTGCACAGTCCATAGAGCCAAATTCTAAGTGTACAGTAAGATGAACAGAAGGAGAAAGCAACCTCGTTGACGTGTTTAAGTAATTCGTAACTCGTTTTTGTGTTTAATGGGAAAATATTTGTGTGAAAAAGAGAAAAAAAAAAGATTAGCTTCTTACGGTTTTTTTGGTTTAGGAGGCTAATTACGTTGTTCATGCAGGAGATATGATATGTTTTACCAAAGTGTTATTTTATTGCTCCGTATGAGAGTGATGGGGTTTGTATAATGTAACTTTACTGTGTATGTTGTTCTCTCAATAATCATTCTGATACTTGTAAACGAAACTCTTTTGATGAAATTTAACTTTAAGTGTCTTCGTTTTTCTTACTATATATATTGCTGTGTAAAATTATGTAATAATAATGAGTTACCATAATTATCAATTTAACTAATAATTATATAGTATAACTCCGAGAAATTTTCATATAAAACTTTCAAGGTGACCAATTTTTTATTTTAAAGTTTTGCACTTCTACTTTAAAATTTTAAGGTGACATTTTTGCTATTTTAAACTTTTAAAGTGGCATTCCAATTTGCATTGACACTTCAGATTACTGAATATTTAACTCTATTGATGGAACAGTTAACTCCGCCGCATAAATACTCATGTTTGGATTGCCAAAAATCCCAGAAGATGGTTTTATATATGTTGAAGACGTAAAATTGGAAACGAGTGTGAGTCTTGCAAGTTTTTTTTATTGGTTTGATGTTCAGAAACCACATAGGAGTTGATTTTTCCATCACCAAAGTTAAATGTTGTGTCAACAGAGTTAAATATTATGTGATCTGAAACATGGTGTAAACCGGAATATTACTTTGAAGATTTTAAATAACAAAAACTTCAAGTTTAAGGTGGGAGTGCAAAACTTTGAAGATTTAAAGTGAGAGTGTTTGACACCTTGAAAATGTTTTATAGAATTTTCCGTATAACTTCTACAAATTAATAAAAACAATAAAAAAAATTTGGTCCGAATTGAATATTTTTATCAGTTTAATTTCTATAAGTTAATTAAATGTTATAGTTTCATACATTTTATAGAAGTTTACTGCATTTTTAATGTGAACACATAACATGATATTTAATGTGTTAAGTCATCTAATACGTTTTTGGGTCGATGACTTTGATCGGTAGAATAATTAATTGTAAGTTTTGTACACCTTTTTATAAGCAATGCGATGCTTAAGTTTCAAGTATGCATGTATCATGTATGACATAGATCTCTTAAAGTAACGCTTAAATAAAGAACCAAAAAAAAGAAAAAAAAACGAAGAGCATACTAATTAATAATAGCACGAAGGAATTTTCAATAGCATAAAGATAAGCTTTAAAAAATGATCGTGATCATTTGCAGTTCTCGGATATTAATTAAAGAATTTAGACAAAGAATCATCATATCCATATTAATTGTTTAAAGCTCTAATAAGCTTGACACACACTTGTTTCAATTTTTTTGTTTTTGTTTTTAATCGGTAAAAAGAAAGCTGAAGTTTAGACAATCTTAAAAAAAGTTAAAATTAATTGTTTATTGAGCCTCGGACTGAGCACTTCACAGCCATAAAATAATCTAAAATCACTGCACTACAATGAATTTACAAATATTATGCTCCTAAATTGTTAATATATTTCGATGCCTACAACCCTTGCTTTATGGGCTTTAGGTCAAGACCGGATCTGTCTGAGACCTATAGAAGTTCGGGTCTTTTGTCACTAAAGACGTCTACACATGAAAAAAATATGACTGAAATTGCAATAAGAAGGCTCAAACTATAACAAAAAAAAAAATGATACTCTGAGATAGAGTAAATCATTTAACCACTAGAACACCATCATTTGATTGTATTGTTCAAATTTTCTCATGGCCCCTAGTTGTAGTAACATGATTTCAACCTATTAAGTGGAAGCAAGATACATCTTTCATTTTTGTCCTGATTTTCTTTAAAACACCTTCGTATCCAAATAGTAGCAGTCAATTTTTTTTTCTTTTTAAAGAACTACATATCACTTATATTATGACATGTATCTCTTAGTTAAACATGTTAGAAAATCACTACATTGGTCCTAACAACCTAAGGTTGGAACATGGCTCGGCATTATAAGAAAAAAGAAATGGATTTATGTCTTATGAATCAAGTTTTGGTTTAGAATTATAAATCGAAATACACTATCATGGATATATATATATATATATATATATATATGTTTTATTTTTATTTTAAATGATACTATATATAACCCACTCTAATAACGATCATGATAGTATAAAAACGATTAAAGGTGAAGGATCACTTCATATTTACTCGAGTTATTATAAAAGATAAAAGATAGAAGGATTTTTCGACGTTACGTACGGAGGCTCCAAAATTACTTGGAAATCAAGTAATACGTTTTCAAATACCTTAGAGAAATTAATGGCAACGCACGCCGTTTGCTTCATACTTTTGTTTCTTAAACCACAAAGAAACGTTCTTCTCTTTATCCAACATCCTAAATTACTTGTATATATACACACGTGCACACACACATCTTTCATCGAAATATACAATATCAATCTTAAACTCGTTCCAATTTTAAGAAAAAAAAACACAAATGGCATATTCTCTAAGCGTTGTTCATGTCTTTAACATCGTTATAACAATCATTATGTCTCACTTTGGTCAGTTTCACGCAAGAATAAATCTTAATGTTCTAAGTTTTGGTGCAAAACCAAACGGTGTCGTAGACTCCGCAAAAGCCTTTTCGGATGCATGGGAGACCGCATGTGGATTGGAAGATTCAGTGGTGATTTACGTACCGAAAGGAAGGTATTTGGTTGGTGGGAAGGTTCGGTTCGAAGGAGAAAACTGCAAAAGCCGTGAGATAACCCTAAGGATTGATGGAAGTTTGATTGGTTCTCAAGACTACAAGTTGCTTGGGAAAGAAGAAAACTGGTTCAGTTTTAGTGGTGTTCACAATGTTACGGTCCTTGGAGGTTCTTTTGATGCTAAGGGATCAACTTTGTGGAACTGCAAGGCCAATGGTTATAACTGTCCTCAAGGTGCAACGGTATGTGTTTAAGTTTTAAACTAGCACAATTTATGGGTCTTCCTTTAGTTGTGAATTTTTCAGAAAATAAAAGGATTTTGTATATATATTTAGGTTTCTTTAAATGTTTTTGCTAAGTGTGAAGGCAATGCGGAACACTAAATAGACGTTTTCTGTTATTATTTTTTTTTTTTGATAAATCATGAAAGTTTTGGAGTTTGGGTTCATAATCTTACTCGATATCCGGATATCCGGAGTAAACTTTTAATCCCTGATTTAAAAAATGTCTATCCATCCCAAATGGAGATTGTATTTATTATCCATAAAGTCACCATCCATTTGGTTATATTTTACGTTGTTTAATCTGAAGTTTGTATTTACATTACATTTTTATGTAAAATATAATATAATTTGTTTTCATTTGGAAAAAAGACACTGTTACTTAGAATATTAAGTAGAGAATAAAAATGCAAACTTTTAACAAAAAAAAAATGTATACTTGAACATGCATGCAACTATCTTGGTTGTGTTATCCGAATTCAAATCCGTAAGTATAATGTTTTTGTTGTCAGAAAAAAACGCATATGCAGCTACACAATCAAGACATAATATATATTATTATAATGTTATTATATGAAATGCAGACATTGAGATTCATGGACTCATACAACATAAGGATCAAAGGAGTATTATCACTGAACAGCCAATTGTTCCACATAGCAATAAACCGTTGCAGAAACATAAAGATCGAAGATGTCCAAATCATAGCACCAGATTATAGTCCCAACACTGATGGCATTCACATTCAGCTATCGACAGACATCGAGGTCCGAAATGCTTCCATCAAAACCGGAGACGATTGTATCTCGATCGGACCCGGTACTAAGAACCTAATGGTAGATGGAATCACTTGTGGTCCTGGACATGGAATCAGCATTGGGAGCTTAGCTAAGGACATAGAGGAGGAAGGCGTGGAAAACTTGACAGTGAAGAAGGCTGTGTTTGTACGGACGGACAATGGGTTAAGGATAAAGTCATGGCCACGTCATAGCAACGGGTTCGTGGAAAGGGTTCGGTTCTTAGGAGCTATTATGGTTAATGTCTCTAATCCTATCCTTATTGACCAGAACTATTGTCCTGGCGATTCTTCTTGCCCTTCTCAGGTTCCTTTCTCCTTTACCCTTTATGTATATTTATAGAAATAACTTTGGAATCTAACTAAATAATTGAAACGGTAAGAATATTGTGTATGAATTATTATTTTTTTTTTTTTGGCAGCAAAATATTATTATATATGGATTCAAAAACTTGATTGGTACAATGAAAAGTAGTACACCGCTTTGACTGCTACCAATCGTAAAGAGAACTACAATTTATCTTTTACGGCTATCTCTTACTTTTTCTAACTAAATCATTATAGCATATTGTTTTGAATTTCCACAGAATAACTCTTACGACTTTGGGTCATATATATATATGATCCAATAATACTTAACTTATGAATAATAAAAATTCAAAAGTAAATTCCCGAATATAACTTATAGTTTCAAGATAGATATTGTTATTTAATGCCATCAAACCTTTTTCTTAAATAATATTATCTTTTTTGTTTGGCGGCCTTAAATAATATTATCTTTAACTTCATTAATATATATATATATATATATATTTTAATTTGATAACTAACAACATGCATAATGCAAAACGAAAAATTATTGGAAAGTAGATTTTTCTTTTTAAGGTGAAGTATAGATTCTTGAATAAAAATTTGATATTCTATTTGAACTTCTTTTTAATATATGAAAATAGATAGTTGAACTTGAATGAATCAAACTTTCGTTACTGTTTTTTATTTATTTCTTACAACCAAAAAATACTGAAGAAAAATTGATTTGGAAGAACAATAAATTCATGTTTATATGGTAAGTATAAAAAAGTTAAACTAATTCTGAAATATAAATTTCAGGAGTCGGGAATAAAAATAAACGATGTAATATACAGCGGAATCATGGGAACATCAGCCACAAAGGTTGCTATAAAGATGGATTGTAGTGAGCAATTCCCATGCACTAAGATTCGAATGCAGGCAATTAATTTAACTTATTACGGTGATACAGCAAAGACTTCGTGCACCAATGTTTCTGGTAAGCAACTTGGTTTGGTTTTACCCAATGGATGCTTCTGAACTCTATATGTCTTGTTCAGATCAAGATTTGTAAAATAAAATATGACATTGGTTGTACATAAAATTAATGTATATATATTCAAATACAATATGGTTTAAATACTTTGTAACCATTGTAAATGATTCTTTGTATAGAACATATTGTTGTAACTACTGATTGTAATTAAATAAAAATGGAGCTCAATAGTTTGATGCAAACAAATCAATGCTGCTATGCACATTATAAACATAGACATTATTTCGAATGTATATATTAGAGAGACTCACAATCAAACCCAAACCAATATTTACAAGCCTAATATTAGTCTATACACTACAAGAAAACATGGTAGAAACGACGGAATAATCCGTCGGAACAAGTCATATCCGATGGAATAATCCGTCGTTTATACAGCATGTCGGAAAAAAATTGAGTCGGAAATCCGTTGATAATTACGACGGATTTCCGACAGACTTCCAGCGGCATTTATTCCGACGGAATACCAAAAGAATCTGTAGTCGGAATAACCGTCGGAAGAGCGTCTGTATATCTGTCGGAAATCCGTCAGAACATTCCGATGGATTTTCGACGGACGGATTTCCGACAGATAACCATCATAACATTCCGACGGCTTTCTGACGGATAACTGAGGGCGATTTTCCAACGGGATTCCGACAGATTTCTCACGGGCTTGTTTATGAAGGATTTGCGACGGATTTCCGAAGGCTATAATACCGACGGATTTCCGAGAGCCTTGTTCCGACGGCATTCCGACGGCTATTTTTCGTCGGATTTCCGATGGTTTTGGGAAATATTTTTTTTTAGAATATTTATCAAAATATGTTAATTATAATAAATAAATATATAAAATTAATTAAAAATAAAATCAAAAGAGAAATAAAATTACTTATTTAAAACTATAAATAAAATTATTCAATTTCCAAAAAGAAAACATAAAAATAGTTCTAAAACAAATTAAAAAAATTACAAATTATTAAGCGAATCGGGCCATAATTGCATCCATCTTCTCTTCCATTAGTCGGAGTCGCTCCTTCTCGTCTTCTCGTTCTTATTCCATGGTTTTGATCTTTTCATTCAAACCATCAATTTCAATGGTCTTCTCTGCGAGTTGCGCCCTAAGATGTGAATATTCATAAGAAATTTGAAGAAGAAGAATATGGAGAATATGGATCATCTGGAAGGCCAAATATGCGACCTTTGGTCTTCGGAGTAGTATGCGAAACAAATTAAAAATAAATAAAATTTAAAATTTGATAATTTATCAATAAAAATAAAAATAAAAATTACTTACTTCGTAAACGAATTCGTTCATTTTTATGGGGGAACTTCGGTGCAGAGAGGAGTTCCATCAACGATCGGTTGGGTTAGGAGAAAGTCATCACCCATCTTCCTCACGTTTTGGACGATCTGCCCAGCAACCGCATCATCTATAGACCAGTTTTTCTGTTGGTGTGCGTATCCTCTAGCAACCTAAGTGCAGTAGGTTCGACACCATCTTTTAGAAACTGCAAAATAAACAATTTATAAAAATATGACTAAAAATAAAATATTCGGAAAAAAAAACTTACAAGTTGTTTTGCATGAGTTGCCTTGCTCTTAGCTCCCAAATTATGCGTCGCTATTCCTTTTCCTTTGCGCTCGCTCCTCCGGCTGGTAGAGTGGATTGCAACACTTGAAATGGTCTCCTCTTGCTTCCAATAGACAATGAACATCTCCCTTGGTTCCATAGGCCCTGGTTCGCAATCATCTCCCTTGGAACATCATTCAGCTTCCATTTACCCTTCTACTCGTTCAGCTTACTAAGTGAATTCTTGCTTCAAAAGTAAATTTGCAGTAAATTACATAAAATATATAAATTAAATGCAAATTATGCAAAACAAAAACTTACCACAAATTGTCGAACCCACATGTTTTTATCTTCCATAGACATACACGAGTACGTCCCATACGGATGATTTAGCAATCCGTTAAGCATGCGGTTAATGGACTTTGATATCCCGTTATGGGATATGTGAAACCTACGAAACAAACAACATAATTTATAAGTCTTCATTAGTAAAAAACTTTATAAAAAATATAACAGATCTAAAAATATATAAAACTTACCATGTATCTCGTCCGACACAATCGGGATGAAGTCGAGTGAACTTCTCCCGTCTCGATTGAGCAACAAAGTCCTCGACGGTCATTTGTGATGGCGCTATAGGTGGTGTTGTCGGAGCTTGGGTCTCCGGAACACGAGTAGATTGGGATTGAGTACGATGAGGTTGTCGAGACCGACGCGATCCACCCACCCCCACACCGGACTAGAAGCCATAATCCCTAGAAAAAAAAATTAAATTAAATTTGTAATTTTTTTTATAAATTATCAATTACACATAGCAAATTTAAATTAAAATTATAAAAATTTTCTATAAAAATGTAAAAGTGTCAAAAATTTTATGAAATATAAAAACTATGTAAATTATAAAATTTATGAAATATAACAATTATGAAAATTTAAAAACAATTATGAAATTTATGAAATATAACAATTATGAAAATTTAAACAATTATGAAAATTTATGAAATATGAAAATTATGAAAATTTAGAAACTTTCTATAAAATTATAAAAAATTTAACAATTTCAAATAAAATTTCCTAAAATTCTTAAATTGACAAAAAATTACAAAAAAATAACTTTACTACTAAAATTATAAAAATTACATCTAACATTTTAAATAACATAAAAATAAAATAATCCATTCCTTAATCAAATTAAATCAAACATTCAAACTCGAAACAAAAATCAAATAATCCAAATCCAAACTCTAACTATCTAAATCCTAAATCTAACAAACCAAATCCAAAATCTATAAATCCTATCACTGTTTCAATAAATCTAAATCCTAAAATATAAATTCCAATACCCTAAATCTTCAAATCTAATTCTTAAATAATGTAAATCTAGTTTAAGGATAGAAATTTACAAGTTTGAAGGATTGTTAGACATTAGAGGTTTATATGTGACGAAAATCGGACTGGATGAGAGATTTGAGAGTTTGGGTGATTTTTTGATGAGTTTTCGGCTAAGGATCTCGCGAGGAAGACGAATGTTATATTTACAGGTTTCCGACAAACAGATCCATCGGAAATCCGTCGGTTTATAAATTAATTAATAAGACGCGTGTTTCGGGAAATATCGGGAAGGTTCACGCCTAAATTTTCACGTATCCGTCGGAAATTCCGACAGATACGTGAAAATTTAGGCAACGTGCGAGACAAAAAAGCAAAATTCCCGGAAATTACCAACGGATTTCTGACGAATTTGCTTTAAATGCATGTCTTCTCAATGGCCGGTTAAACTTTAAAACGAGACACGTGTTAACCGACGGAGTTGTTGTTTCATTGCATTTATCCAAAAAAAATTGATGCAAGACGCCTTAAAACATAATTTTAACACTTATTTTATCATATATTCTACAAAATAAACTTAGAAAGTTGATATAAAGATGTTTACAAGATATTTGCTCGTTAGTACATAAGTGTTATATAACGAACCATAACGTTTAAGAACTTGTTTTACTGTAAAAACATATTGTTAGTGTTAGAATTTGCGGAAATAGACTATAGAGAGTGATAGAGAGTGGTGAGTATGATGAACATGAAGGACATGAGAGAATAAGAACTAGAGAGTAGTAACAAGAATACTTGATTGAGAGACCCTTGAAATCGGAGCCTAAGGAAGAGCCTCATAATTTTATCCTTATTTTATCATAATTTTAATGTGAGTGGAGAGAAATATTTTCTGGATTTAAAGGAATTGTGGTCTGTGGCGGTAGGGTACCGCCACAGACGGACCGCCACACACTGCAAGTGCTGTGTGGTGGTAGGTGACCGCTACAACAGACCGCCACACATTGTATTTGCTGTGTGTGGCGGTNGGTAGGCTACCGCTACGGATGGACCGTCACACCTTGCACGCGAATCATGCTTCCTGGAGAAATGCATAGCGATCGTTTGACCGCTATGGATGGACCGTTACAATCGACACAAGCAATGCGTAGCGGTAGGTGACCGCCACAGACGGACCGCCATACATTGCTCGTGCTGGTGGCGGTAGGCTACCACCACGGACCGACCGCCATAGATACCCAGATCAATACTCCCCGACGAGGCAAAGACTAAGCTTGGAATCCCGTGAAGTATCACCTCATTAAAAACCTTAACATAGAAAAACCTCTTGGGTAAAAACTATGTTAAGGAAAAAAGAGTGTGATATCCACGGACTAGAGGACATGAAGGGCGTGAGAGGTCTACAAGCCCAAGTTTACTATAGA
>VBRH01000421.1:96637-116647 GCA_014578085.1 Cardamine resedifolia | reverse complement strand
AAAAAAAAAAAAAAACTTTACTACTCAAAACATCAAAATACATTTTAAAAAGTGGGTTTTTGAAATTTCTTTGTCACTGAGAAGAACAAAAATAAATGGGAGATAGAGAGAGACTGAGTGATCTGTGTCTGGTCTGATGAAAATGGAATAGTGAAGAGAGATAGAGAGACAGAGAAAGGGTTTTTGCACGCAAACCGACAAAAATAAAATAAAAGTTAATTGTGGTTTTTTTTTAATTTTAATTTTGAAATAAAAATGATTAATAATTCGGCGGGCATTTACGAAGTTGTCCCTACTTTTTGGTCTGAAATGACAATGTAGGGATCTCAACTACTGCCCCTCTCTCTGTTGGCATTTATTTATGTCAAACTGATTTGACCCAACGCTCTTTTTTCATTTTTTCTAACTACTGTCGTTTTTCACACTTTTTTTCAATTATTTTTCTCCAAACATATTTCACTAAAAGTAAAGAGTGAAGAGTAAAAGACACAATAAATAAACGATGTTGGACCATGACAAGTGCACACTTTAGGGTATAACTATTAAGTTAATTTAAAAAAAAACCACATAGATAATTGGTTTCAAAATAAATTATATGTTTGATGTTCCTTGAAATTTGTCACTTTTTTCTATGTAAAATAACTTTTCAATTTACTTTAGTTGAATTTTCTATTTTCCAATAAAAAATAAAAAAAAATTTCTGAAACTCTTATCTTCTTCTCTTCGCCCATTCACCGACAAAGAAAAAAAAACACATTTTCTTCAGCTTCTCTCCCTCCTTATGACCGCATCTCCAGTCATTTCCATGCTAGATCAATGCTTCTATCTGTTTTGTCTCGGAGTGGTCGCTTCACTTGTCAAGCCAAATCCACCTTGCTACTTATTTTCATTCATCATTTTCTCTTTCTTCCAAAATTAAACAGAAAATTTACCAAACCCTACCTTCTTCTTCCTTTCATCGTACTCCTCCTTCCTCCACTGTCTTCTCTCCACGCACCGCGCGTGTTCTCTAATTAATGGAGACTCCTACGCCTATCCTCTCTTCGTCCTCTACATCATCACCTTCCTCCCCACATCTGTCGCAGACGACATAGCAGCAATACTCACTTTACCTAAATCGTGTAATCCTTCGCCATCATATTGGTCAACCACCGTATCAACAAACTATCAGCCTCGCTGATCAATTTAGTGAAAATGTCCATGATTTATTATATACATAAACATAGGTAGTGAATAGAAATGTGAGACTTTTTTTTTTAGACAAATTGTGGACAACTTATAGAGATTTCACATGAATTACCACCGGAAAGTACACTACCATCGCAGCTTCTCACCACCATCACAGTCACACACCACCGTCGCAGCTATATACCATAACTGTTGACATCAACAGTTAACGCATCTGCCGCCGTAAATCACCGTTATTTCTTCAATCTGTTGAAGGGGTAGAATAATCATAAGTAATGAAAATCAAGTAACTGTTCTTTATTTACTGTAGCTTGTGGCTTTTTTAGAATATCATTTTGTGAATGTGGCTGTTTTTATAAATATCTCTTAACTAATTTTCTCCATCTAAAAGGTAATAAGAAATTTAAGAATTGGTTTTTTTTAATTGTTTTGACATTTGGAGCTATTCAATGCTGGTTAGTTGAATTGATGATATTCTAAAAATTAGTGTTCTAAAATGCGGTGCAGGTGGTGTTTAGATACTACGCAGTGATTAGTATACGTTTATATTTTATGCTATACGGTAATTTATGTTTGATCAATCAACATAATTTAATCAACATGCAAATAAGAAGAAGAAGATATAACCAGTAGTTCACGGACCTATCTGCATATCCGCTAGTTTTTGCAGGGCGGATATAGACATAACTTTTTGTGTCTATGGTCTTAGCTGGTGCACCCAGGCGGACGGAGAAATTGGCGGTTCACGACGAGTTTGTCCATACGATCGCGGGCATACTATCTGACAGATCTATGTCTGAATTCCGTCTAGACATCCGTATATACGGCTAGGTGCTAGACGTTCATCTACCATCTGGCGAACATCTAGCGCATTTTAGAACACTATGTAAAATATATTTATTGTTTTGTTAATTAGCTAATAACATATGAATATGTTTATTAAGTTTTATAAATATAATAATGTTTTAATATATTATGTTTGTGCATAGTTGTGCTAAAATTGAAAAAAACAAAAAAATCTACTGATACAAGAATCAAAGATTTTGCAAGTGTAGAGGGTAATTCTATGCAACATCAAAACCGACAGAAACAAATAAACAAATATTTATAGACTATATAAAATTATTTTAGTGGCCGAGAATGAAGTTTTATACGAGAATTGATTTTTGGCCGGAACAGTAAAGCAAAACTTAGAGCATCATCATCCATAATCTCTAGACGAGAGGCTAATTAATAAAAGAAAAATCAAAAAGAGATGAGAGAAAAAAAAAATAGGAGAATTGTATCTTAAATGAGATACTTTAGATATTTGATGAAAGACTCTTAATACAAGTGTCACTTTATAAATAGTTCAACTCTACTTTTTATTTAGGGGGAATTGGTGAATATAGTAGTTTTTAAGTTTTAATTAGAGTTTTAGATAGTTTTTATAGTAGTTTAAGGTTTTAGGAGAGAGATAGAGAGACAAATGGAGAAATAGATGCAAGAAATAAGAAAATAAAAAGTACTTCTCTTTATTTCTCCTAAAAACTATCTATTCTCTAATTAAAAACTTAAAACTACATAAATCTCTAATAAAAACTTACAAACTACATAATCTATTAACTAATCCTATTATTTAATTTTTAATTAAATAATTAAAATATATTAATAATAATAATATTTATATTAAGTAGAGACTATTATGAAGATGCTCTTAGTTGACTACTATAATATAGTGGACTAATATATTATGAAGATTATTATAAAAAGAATTATAATTTGTTATAAAGATAAATATAAATAAAGACGAAAATTTTATACCCGTGAAAGGATCGGAATACTGATAATAGAGAAGAGATAGAGATATGTTTTACAATAAGATGTTATTGTGTTGTGATGTGTTTTACAATCGAACGAATTCTTTCGTATATAATGATAATGAAAAGTAAACTACTATGCGTGTATAGAGACAGTGGGCTCTACACAAATTATATTTTACGAATGATTTTACGCATGTGTAATATGCGTTGCCGATATTTTTGACTTTCATAACACTCCCCCTTGGAGACCAGTGTCACTAAGTCTCTTGATTGACGTATATGTTGTCTCATTAAAAACTTTTCCAAGAAAATCTAGTGGGAAACCCCATAGTAAGGTAAAAAGAGTACAACCATACAAGATCCCCCTCGAATGATCAGGTGTCATCTTGTAAGTCTCGTCGATGACGCATTCCAATGTTATAAACATGTTTCCTGAACATAGTGGTAGGTAGTGACTTCGTGAAGAGATCTGCAGCATTGTCACATGATCGAACATACTTGACTTCAATTACTTTAGTCTTCTCAAGTTCTTGAGTGAATGAAAAGAACTTTGGAGGGATATGTTTGGTTCTATCACTTTTGATATATTCTTCCTTTGTTTGAGCGACACATGCAGCATTATCTTCATATAAGGTAGTTGGCTCCGTGTTTACTTGGATTCCATGAAGAATAAAACAGTGTCGTTTAACTTGAAGTTTTAATTTGAATAAGTCAAGTCATGCTATATTGTAGGAGTTGAAAGACTAGTTCATTCACATATTTGTTGCAGTATAATATATCAATTTGTTTCAGTTTGTCAAGTCTATTTAAGAGACTTATTTGTTTCATGTTGAATAAGAGAAGATACGAGAACTATTCAGCGAAACTCTGTTTTCTCTGTTGTGAATCAGTTTATAAAATAACAAGTGGTATCAGAGCTTGTAAGAGCCTGGTGCATAGAAGAAAGAAAAGATGAGTGAAAAAGACACGTTGGTGATACCACGGTTTGATGGAGATTATGAACATTGGGCGATGCTCATGGAAAACCTGCTCAGATCGAAGGAGTGGTGGGATCTCATAGAAACAGGGATCACACGGCCAGAGAG
This sequence comes from Cardamine resedifolia, assembly GCA_014578085.1. Classification (NCBI taxonomy): domain Eukaryota; kingdom Viridiplantae; phylum Streptophyta; class Magnoliopsida; order Brassicales; family Brassicaceae; genus Cardamine; species Cardamine resedifolia. The sequence continues at coordinate 112,572 of VBRH01000421.1, read as the reverse complement.
AAATGTGATTCTGACAGGAGCACAAAGAACAGAGTTAACAGTTAAGGATCACAAGGTGAAGAACTACATGTTTACCTCCATTGACAAGACGATCCTAAAGACTATATTGAAGAAAGCTACGTCAAATGATCTGTGGGAGTCAATGAAGAGGAAATACTAAGGAAATACCCGAGTGCAGAGCGCACAATTGCAGAGGTTGAGAAGAAGCTTTGAAGTATTGGAGATGAAGATAGGAGAGACCATCACTGACTACTTCTCAAGGGTAATGGAAGTTACCAATGATATGCGAAACTTGGGAGTAGACATGCCAGATTCAAAGGTAGTGAAGAAAATCCTAAGAACTCTTGTTGAGAAGTTTACATATGTGGTGTGTGCTATTGAGGAATCAAAAGACATCAACGAGTTGTCTCTAGATGGGTTGCAGAGCTCTCTGATGGTTCATGAACATAACCTAAGAAGATATGCAGGGGAGGAACATGCTATGAAAGTGAAAGGCCAGTGGAAACCAGATGATTGAAGAGGCCGAGGAAGATACTCACGTGGAAGAGGAGGCTATTAAGGTCATGGACGTGGGAGCACAAGCTACAACAAGGAACTGGTAGAGTGTTATAAATGCCACAAGAAGGGACACTACAAATCTGAGTGTCCAGAATGGTAGAAAGAGGTCAACTATGTTGAAACAGAGGAAGATATGTTACTAATGGCACATATCAACATGATAAAGTAGAAGAAGAGTACATTTGGTTTCTAGATTATGGTTATGGCAACCATATGTGCGGAAACAAAGAATGGTTCATTGAACTCGACAATAACGTTTGCCAAAATGTTAAGCTTGGTGATGATAGGAGAATGCTGGTGGAAGGTAGAAGAAACCTACGGTTGGAGATCAATGGAGTAACTTCGGTAATAACCTCTGTATATTATGTCGAACTGGAAAAACAACTTGTTTAGTGTGGGTCAATTACAACAGAAAGGACTGAGTATTGTAATAGAAGACGATGTGTGTGAGGTATGGAACAAGAAGCAAAGGAGAATGGTCATGCACTCAACAATGCCAAAGAACATAATATTTATCATATTAGCAAGATTCATAAGTGCTAAAGAAACTGCAGAGATCCAGTGCATGCAAGTAGTGGAGAAAACGGATCAGCTATGGCACACGAGATATGGTCATCTCAGTCATAGGGGACTGAAAGCATTAGCAGAGAAGAAGATGGTGAACGACTTATTAAATTATCAAGGAGAAGGTGAAAGTGTAGCATGCAAGGTCTGTATGAAGGGTAAGCAGAACCGTGACCCATCCCTAAGAAAAGCTTGTGGGAGATAACTCGGGGATTGCAATTACTCCAAAGTGATATTTGTGGACCAATTACTCCAATGTTAGAAAGTGGAAAGAGGTATATAATTAATTTTATCGATGATTACAGCAGAAAGTGTTGGACTTACTTTCTCTCTGAAAAGTCTAAAGCTCTACACACATTCAAGGAGTTCCGAGTAGCATCAGAAAGAGAGATAAGGCAAGCTTTGGTATGCCTACGATCAGATCGTGCAGGGGAGTATAACTCAAAATTCTTTGATGATTACTGCAGGAAAAATGCAATCAAGAGGCAACTCACTGCAGCTTACACGCCACAACAAAACGGCATTGCAGAAAGAAAAAAATTGAAGTGTAATGAATATGACAAGATGCATGTTGTTGGAGATGTCAGTGCCTCAAAAACTATGGCCAGAAGCTGTCCAATATGCAGTACATGTATTAAACAGGAGTCCATCAGCTGCATTAAGTGATGTAACGCCTCAAGAAAAATTAAGTAATCATAAGCCCACGGTGGAACATCTCAGAATTTTGGATGCATTGCATTTCTTTGGTACATTATGAAAGAAGAATCAAGCTTGATGAGAAAAGTATTAAATGTGTGATGTTTGGACTAAGTAAAGAATCAAAAACATATTGACTATATAACCCTGAGACAAAGAAGATAGTGATAAGCAGAGATGTACACTTCGATGAGAGCAGAGGATGGGACTGGGATAGAACTGGACAAAAAAGTGAGTTGGCCTGGAATGATACAACAACATAAGCAGAACAGGAAACTGCTAATGAAGAACCTAATGGAGAAGAATAAAGTACAGAAGAAACAAACAAAGATGAAACAAATGCATAAGAAGAAGTTACTCATCAAGTCAATCCCAGTCAGACCACATCACGAGAAGGACAAGCGAGACCACGTCAAGCTCCGGTATGGATGAAAGATTACATTGTTGGAAAAGCTAATTTTATTGTCTCAGATGATAGAGAGGAGTTAATTGCTATGTTTATTGCATCTGAAGACCATGGCTCCTTCGAAGAAGCAGTATAAGAAGATGTTTGAAGGAAAGTTATGGAAGCCAAAGTTGCGTCCATAGAAGAAAACAATACCTGGGAGTTGATTAAGTTGCCAAAAGGAGCCAAAGTGATTGGAGTAAAATGGATTTGTAAGACTAATTTCAACGAGAAAGGAGAAATTGACAAATTCAAAGCGAGACTGGTCGCAAAAGGCTATCATCAGAAACAAGGAGTGGATTTCTATGAAGTTTTTGCACCAGTGGCACGATGGGATACAATCAGACTAATACTCGCCTTAGTTGCAGAAAAGATATGAAAGGTATACCAACTTGATGTCAAAAGTGCGTTTTTGCAGGGAGAGTTAGAAGAAGATATTTATGTCGAGCAACCTAAGGGATTTGAAGCAAGAGATGAAGCTAACAAAGTTTACAAACTGAAGAAGGCATTGTATTGGTTAAAATAGGCCCCAAGGGCTTGGTATAGTCGCATTGAAGGATATTTCTTGAACGAGGGGTTTTAAAAATGCTATTGTGAGCACACTCTATTCGTAAAAAGAAGAAACGAAGACGTCTTGCTTGTAAGCATCTACGTGGATGATCTGATTTATATAGGCAACTCAGTCTCCATGCTTGCAGAATTCAATGACTCAATGATGAAGGAATTCTCAATGACTGATTTGGGAAAGATAAAGTTCTTCTTGGGAGTTGAGGTTGTTCAAGATGAACAAGGAATATTTATTAACCAACAAAAGTATGCAGAAGAAACACTGGAGAAATACGGAATGGATGACTGCAATTCAGTAAAGAATCCAATAGTACCATGTCACAAGTTAACGAAGTTGGGAGCAGGTGAAGTAGTGGATTCAACGAGTTTCAATCAACTTATTGGCAGCTTGATGTATTTAACTGCAATAAGACCAGACTTAATTTATTCTGTAAATCTAGTTAGTAAATACATGGAGAATCCTAGGAAGCAACACATGTTAGCAGCAAAGAGGATCCTAAGATATGTGAAAGGCACGACTGGGTATGGCATCTGTTATAACCAAGGAAAATATCAAAAACTGGTTGGTTTTATCGATAGTGACTATGCAGGATACTTGGATGATAGAAGAAGCACATCTGGATACGTGTTTATGCTGGGAGGAGTTGTCTCATGGGCCTCAAAGAAACAACCAATAGTAACTATGTCCACAACTGAAGCAGAATTTGTTGTTACAGCATATGGAGCTTATCATGCAGTTTGGCTGAGAAATGTGCTGCAAGAACTTGGGTCAGAACAAGAAGAAGGTACAATACTATATTGTGATAATAGCTCTACTATCAAACTGTCAAGGAATCTGGTGTTACATGGGAGAAGCAAACACATACATGTGAGGTATCACTTTCTGCATGAATTAGTGAATGATGGGATTATACAACTTGATTTTTGTTCAACGTAAGATCAATTGTCTGATATCTTAACCAATGCAGTCAAACTTGAAGTTTTTGAGAAGCTCAGAGGAAGAATGGGAATGTGCATTAAGGAAGAATAAAAGAAAGGATGAGATTCAGTTTAAGGGAGGAAATGAAGAATAAAACAGTGTCGTTTAAACTTGAAGTTTTAATTTGAATAAGTGAAGTCCTGCTATATTGTAGGAGTTGAAAGACTAGTTTGTTCACATATTTGTTGCAGTGGAATAGGCCAATTTGTTTCAGTTTATCAAGTCTATTTAAGAGACTTCTTTGTTTCATGTTGAATAAGAGAAGATACAAGAACTATTCAGCAAAACTTTATTTTCTCTGTTGTGAATTAGTTTATAAAATAACATTCCACTGCTTGATTTGATGTGTTGGCTTATTGATCTCAACCATACACATTCTCTACTCGCTTCATGGAGAGCGATGATTTTAGCATAATTTGTGGAAGTCGCCACTAGTGTCTGCTTCTGAGAACGCCAAGATATAGCAGTGCCTCCGATCATAAAAATGTATCCAGTTTATGATCTAGCTTTATGTGGATCTGACAAATATCATGCATCTGCAAAACCAACCATTTGACCATTTAAATTTTTAGAATAAAATAATCTTAAATCAGTAGTCCCTTGAAGATATCGAAAGACATGTTTAATTCCATTCCAATGTCTTCGTGTAGGGGATGAACTAAATCTTGCCAAAATATTAATGGTGAATGATATGGCAGGTCGAGTGCAATTTTCAAGATACATAAGAGCTCCAATTGCACTTAGATATGGTACTTTAGGACCAAGTATCTCTTCATTCTCCTCAGTTGGTCTAAAGGGATCATTATCAACTTTAAGTGATCTAACGACCATTGGAGTACTGAGAGAAGTTGTCGTATCCATGTTAAAACGTTTTAACACCCTTTTGGTGTATGTGGATTGATGTACAAATATGCCCTTTTGAGAATACTCAATTTGTAAACCAAGATAATACTTTGTATGTCCAAGATCTTTCATCTCGAATCCTCCTTTCAAATAATTTGCGGCTTTGTATTTCTCCTTGAGTTCCTATTATATTTAGATCATCAATATACACCGCAATAATCACAAATCCGGATGTTGTTTTCTTGATGAAAACACATGGGCATATAGGATCGTTTACATATCCCTCTTTTGTTAAATGTTCACTGAGACGATTGTACCACATACGTCCAGATTGCTTTAGCCCGTATAATGATCTTTGCAATTTTATTGCACATAACTCTTTGGGTTTGATTTTTAATGCTTATGGCATCTTGAACCTATCGGAAATTTTCATATAGATATTAGTATCTAATGATCCATACAAGTATGATATAACGATATCCATGAGACGCATCTCTAGATTTTCACCAGCCGCTAGATTCATCAGGAATCTAAACATTATTACATCCATGACAGGAGAATATGTTTCTTCATAATCAATTCCGGGTCTTTGAGAAAATCATTGTGCTACGAGACGAGCTTTATATCTCATAGTCTCATTTTTCTCATTTCGTTTCCTAACGAAAACCCATTTGTATCCAACCGGCCTCACATTTTTAGGTGTGCGTACAATAGTCCCGAATACATTTCGTTTATTGAACAAATCGAGTTCAACTTGTATTGCATCTTTTCATTGTATCCAGTCATGTCTTTTTGACATTCATATACACTCTTTGGCTCTGGATCATCGTTTCCCTCATCTATTTCTTTTGACACAATATACGAGAAAACGTCATCAACATTATCCACTTCATCTCGACTCCATATCTTTCTCTTATGCATATAGTTTATAGAAATCTCATGATTTCCTTCAAACTCATGTTCTGCCTTATCATTAAATTCTTGATTCGTTTCTTCCAAAATGTTTTCTATCATTTTAGGTGTATCATGCTTTTCAGCTTCCCTTTTCTTTCTAGGATTTTTATCCTTAGAACCAAAGGGTATACCACACTTCAAGCGTGTCCTAGACTCACATGTATTCTATGCACCTCCAATTTCTTTTGGAATTTTAATTCGTGCAGGAACATTTGCAGCTGGTATATATGATTTAGTTACCGTTTTGGTATCTGTAAATGCATCAGGTAGCAGATTTGCTATACTCTGTAAATGCATAATCAGTCAAACTTCTAGTTCTGATTGTTTTGTAGGAGGATCAAGATGTAACACCATTTGATATTCTTTTCTACTTGTTTATTTTCTCTCCTAGAACCGGAAATACTTTCTCATCGAAATGATAATCGGCAAAATGTGCCGTAAAGACGTCTCCCGTTTGTGGTTCTAGGTATCGTATAATTGATGGAGAATCACAGCCAACATATATTTCTAACCTTCTTTGTGGTCCCATCTTTGTACGTTGTGGTGGTGCTATAGGCACTTAAACCGCACAACAAAAAATTCTTAGATGGGAAATATTTGGTTCTTGACCAAATGCTAATTGTAATGGGGAATACTTATGATATGCACTTGGTCTTATCCGAATGAGTGCTCCAGCATGCAAAATAGCATGTCCCCATATAGAAGGAGGAAGTTTTGATCTCATGATCAATGGTCTTGCAATTAGTTGCAGACGTTTAATTAATGATTCGGCCAAACCATTTTGTGTATGGACATGAGCTATGAGATGCTCAACTTTAATTCCTGATACCATACAATAATCATTGAACGTTTAGGATGTGAATTCACCAGCGTTGTTTAATCTAAATCTTTTAATAGGATAATCAGAAAACTGAGCTTTCAGTTTGATTATTTAAGTTAGGAATCTTGCAAATGTCATATTTCGAGATGATAATAAACATACATGCGACCATCTGCTAGATGCGTCAATTAATACTATAAAATAAAAGAATGGTCCACACGGTGGATGTATCGGTCCAAAAATATCACATTAGTTTCGTTCAAGGAATTTTGGTGATTCTTTATCAATCTTAGTTGGCGATGGCCTTATGATCAATTTCCCAAGAGAACAAGCAGCATATGTCTTTTTTATTCCCCTGATATATCTCATGGATTTTTAGTGAATGTCCATGTGAACTCTCTATGATTTTTCTCATCATTGAAGTGCCTTGGTGACCAAGGCGATCATGCCATAATGTAAGATCTTCTGGATTTCTTTTGATCACAAGATGTGATTCAATGACATCTATATAAGTATGATGCAAACCAGAGTGAAGTTCTGGGAATTTTTCTTATATATATCGTTTCCCAAATTTATCAGAAGTTATATAAATATACTTCTTTCTATCCTCAGTCGCAGAATGAGTGTCATATCCTTGAAGATATATATCTTTGAAACTCAACAATTTTTTTTAGAATTTAGAGAATATAAAAAATTGTTTATGGAAAATTTTGTTCCATTTGGCAATATAAAGTTAGCTTTGCAACTTCCTTTGATCAAGTACGTAGGACATGATATTGTATTGACTATCACGGTTGCCGATTTTAAATAAGAGAAGTGTATCTTATATCTTAAGATAGTGTGGGTTGTTCCACTATCTAGTAAACAAATTTCTCTTGCATTTATCTTGAAGATTTTTCCGCTTGTATATTTTTCCATTTCTGTAATCAACACAAATATTAATAATACGATGATAAACTTTATTCATAAATAGAAAGCATTCAATAGTTATACAATCAATTATTTTGAAAACAAAGTATTTGAAAACAACTGAAATAAGTAATAATTATACATGGCATAACTGAAGACTTATTCAGTAGTATCACTACTATCATTTTATTTTCCAGTAAAAGCGGTCTCATCGAAATCATCTATGAAGTCGGAAGCGTCGAGGTGTGTCGTACCCTCGAAGTGTTCTGTGAGATTCAGCTCCTTTCCTTTGCCTTTTAGGGATTCTTTGTATAATTTATAAAGATGTTCAGACGTTCGACATACATGGGCCCAATGCCCTTTTGATCCACAATTATAACAAATGTTCTCACGTTTTTGGCTGGTACTACCTTGGGATTCTATCCCTTTTGAACCTTGTTCAGGTCTAACCCAAATATAAGGCCTCCTACCTTGTGCGTTATAGGGTTTACCACGTCTCCGATTAAATCAACGACCACGACCACAGCCACGGCCATGACCTCTATAGATTTGATTTCCTCACTTACGATATTTCACATCCGATGCATCTGTTGCATTTACTTCAGAAAATGCTTTAGTTCCACTTGGTCGAGCATTATGATTCTTAATGAGAAGCTCGTTACTATTTTCCGGAAGCATGAGCGTCACGATTAACTCGGAAAATCTTTTGTATCCGCAATTTCTGTATTGCTCTTACAATACATAGTAGTTTTTATGGAAAGTGAGAAAAGTCTTGTTAAGCATTTCTGCTTCACTAACAAACTTTCCGCAATATTCCAATTGCGCCAATATTCTCAACATTGCGGAATTATAAAGACTAACCTTTTCAAAATCTTAGAATCTTAAATTATTCCATTCGTCCAGGGCATGTGGAAGCGTTATTGTCTCTTGGTTATCAAACCTATCTTTTAACGCTTTCTACAGCTTCGCTGGATCTTTTGTCTGCGCATAATCGTGCGTCATATTTTCATCGAGATGTTTTCTTAGAAAAATTATTGATTTCGCTCTTTCATGAAGAGACGAAGTATTTTTCTCTTTTATTGTTTCAGATATTTTTCCATCTCTAGATAAAGCTCCGCATTAATTGTCCATGCAATATAATTTGCTCCAGTTATTTGTAAAGCCGGAAACTTCAGTTTCTTGATGTTTGTCATTTGATTTCTAACAACAAAATCGAAAACTTTTATTAATAAAATGATATTACATATTTAAAATGAACCGTTTATATTAATGATACATGCGATTACAAAAAACATGATTGCATAAAAAAAGTAAACCGATATTTATGGTGAATTCTCCGTGAGTAAATTCTCCAACGAAAAGACCATAAATACAAGCGAGAATTATAAATAAACTAAGAATTAAAAGCAACCGAAACATTTCTTCAAAATGAAAACTAAAACGATTTTTCAGAGAAAAATTTGAAGGGATATGAAATGTTTGGATGAAATGACTGAGTATAAATGAATGTATTTATAGATTGAAAATACTGTTCATAGCCAATTGAAAAGTCCATAAATTTTGAAAAAAAATCTTTGTGACCGTTGGTGAAAAAGAATTTAATCAGAAAATCAATCAGTTAAATCTATTAATTTCAGAGAAAAATTATATACTGGTGGCCGAGCCTCCATTATATAATAACCATAATATAAACAAATATTTAACAGTGATATTATAGTGACAGAGTCAACCACATCAGAACAATAAATAAAATATGCGGCGGCTTGGCCGTCTAGTAAATATATAGTTATGGTGTATTAAGCAACTATGACATAAAGATAATAAAATAATATCGAGGTGAAAATCCGCCTATAGTTAAATTAAATGAACAAATATGTATTGAACCACCACTGTAAAATAATATATTATTGTGGAGGCAACATACCGTTCATAGTAATAATTTATACAGTATAATATATTTATAAATATTTAGCATAATCATATAGTAATCGTGCTGATAACGTGTTATAAAATGAATTATAATTTGTTATAAAGATAATGTTGAATGTTCAATAAGTATTAAGTTGTTACGTTCAGTTTGAATAATCTCCTATTGTTAAGGGGTCAAGTCTATTCCGAGTATTATGCTCTGTTTCCGCAAGTTTCTTTCAGTTGTTGTAGAAGACTTAATCTTCATCTGTTTTGCTATTTAAAAGTCGACTAATCTCTAATAATACTATCGAAGTATTCACTTCTGTTTTGTGTGTCAAGCTCTCTGATATTAACATCTGGTATCAGAGCCTATAAAACAAAAGTGATAAGAGTGTGGGTGAAATAAAAACACGAGTGAAAAGTGAGTGAGTAAGTGTAAGAGAATCAAGAGTGAGTGATGGCCGAATCAAGCAATTTCGCGCAACCAAGCATCCCCAGATTCGATGGAGATTATGATCATTGGAGTATACTTATGGAAAACTTGCTGAGATCAAAAGAGTATTTCACGGTGGTGAAAGATGGCTTTGTCGAACCAAACAATGAAGAGTTGCTGTTTGAAGCACAAAAGAAAGTTCTTGCTGAAACGAGATTGAAAGATCTCAAGGCAAAGAACTATCTATTTAGTGTTATTGAAAAAACCATTCTTAAGACAATCACTCTAAAGGAGACTTCAAAGCAGCTATGAGACTCAATGAAGATCAAATATCAAGGAAATTCACGAGTGAAGAGGGCTCAATTGCAGACGTTAAGGAGGAATTTCAAATTGCTTGAAACTAAAAATGGAGAGTCCATATCAGATTATTTCACAAGAGTAATGGTAGTGGCCAATGATATGAGGAACTATGGAGATGACATGCAAGATGTCAAAATTGTAGAGAAGATTCTGCGAATATTATCTGAGAGTTTTAACTATGTTGTATGTTCAATCGAAGAGTCTAATGACATCGATAGTCTCTCAGTTGATGCATTGCAAAGCTCGTTGATGGTGCATGAGCAAAAGATGAAAAAGCCTACCTATGGAGAAGAAGATCAAACCCTGAAAGTCACATATGGAGAGTGTGGTGGTAGAGGCAGAGGAAGAACGTGGCAAGGGAGAGGAAGAGGAGGCAGAGGAAGATCATTTAACAAGGAAACAATAGAGTGCTTCAAATGTCACAAACTCGGACATTTTCAATATGAATGTCCGAGGTGGGATGGAAAAGTGAATTATGCTGAAGTAGATGGTAACGAATGAGACATGTTGCTAATGGCATTTACGGAAGAAAAAAGAGAAAGGAGAAGAAGTTTGGTATTTAGACTCGGGTTGCAGCAACCACATGTGTGGAAACATGTCCTGGTTCTCTACACTTGATACAGATTTTCGGCATTCAGTGAAGTTAGGGAACAACACTCAATTAAAAGTAATGGGAAAAGGAAATGTGAGACTACGACTGGATGGGAGATCTCACACGTTTACTGACGTGTATCTTGTTCCTGACCTAAAGAGCAATTTGTTCAGTCTCGGACAATTATTAGAAAAAAGGTGTGAGGTACTAATGAAACAGAGAGTATGCAAGTTATTTCATCCTAACTTGGGCCTGATCATGCAGTCGAAAATGACAACAAACAAGCTATTCAAAATCTCAGCAATCCAGAATAAAAAAAGTGTCGTGTCAGAGTGCCTGCAAACAATGGTAGAAGAGGAGTTTCAGCTCTGGCACCGAAGGTATGGGCATCTTAGTTACACTGGACTAAGAATGTTGAATAATCAGAACATGGTAAAAGGCATACTAGCTCTGAAAAGCACGGAAGAAGCAGCAAGTTGTGTTGATTGTTTAGTCAGAAAACAACATCGAGAGCCTATCCCAAAGAAGAGTTTGTGGCGCTCATCGAGAAGGTTGCAACTGATACACTCAGATCTCTGTGGCCCAATATCTCCAACTTCAAGCAGTGAAGAGAAATATATTCTTACCTTCATCGATGATTACAGTAGAAAGGTATGAACCTATTTCTTATCACTCAAGTATGAAACCTTCATTCTATTTACAAGGTTTAAGAGCTTAGTTGAGAGGGAAACCGGAGAAACATTGGTCTGCCTGAGAACTGACAGAGGTGGTGAGTTTACATCAAGCGAGTTCAAGTTATTTTGCAAAGAAGCCGGTATAAGCAAACAACTTACAACTGCTTTTACACCGCAGCAGAATAGGGTAGTCGAAAGCAAAAACCGAACCATAATGAACATGGTACGTTGTCTTCTTAAAGACAAAGAAGTTCCTAAGAAGTTTTGGCCGGAAGCAGTTAAGTGGGCAGTGCATGTTCTAAATAGAAGTCCAACCTCTGTATTGAAAGAAAAAACTCTCGAAGAGATGTGGAGTGGAGTAAAGCCAACAGTAGATTACTTCAGGGTATTTGGCTGCTTGGCTCACGTGCATATACAGGATCAGAGAAGAACAAAGTTGGATGACAAAAGCATCACTTGTGTACTAATCGGAGTAAGCGATGAATCTAAGGGTTATCGACTGTATAATCCAGCTACGGAGAAGGTTCTGACAAGCCGTGATGCCGTGTTTGAAGAGGAAAAAGGTTAGGATTGGAAAACGACATCTGGAGAAGAATCAATGGAGGAGCAGTTAGTTTGGGAGGATTGTGAGTCTGAGATGAATGAAAATGAAACATGAGGAGAAACAAGAGAAGAAGATGACTGGACCTGTGTCGCAAGCTACAGCGGCTGGAGAAGTGTCGCAAGCTACAGCGGCTGGAGAAGTGTCGCAAGCCCTGAGGGCTCCCAGAGTTAGAAACTCACCAGCATACTTAAACGACTATACATCTGGAGAAGAACTTTCAGAAGAAGAAGAAGAAGAAATCGCCAATATGGTAATGTTTGTCTCTTCCATTGATCCAGTAACCTTTGGTGATGCTGCAGAAGATGACAGATGGATGAATGCAATGAAAGCTGAACTAGAATCAATAGAAAAAAAACAACACATAGCATCTCATGGAGCTACCTAAAGGAGCAAAGAAAACTGGTGTGAAGTGGGTTTACAAAACAAAGCTTAATGAAAAGGGAGAAGTGGACAAGTATAAGGCCAGATTAGTAGCTAAGGGGTATACACAATAACATGGCATAGATTACAATGAAGTGTTTGCTCCGGTGGCGAGATGGGATACAATAAGAATGATCTTAGCTCTGGCGGCTCATAAAGGATGGTGTGTCTATCATTTAGACGTAAAAAGTGCATTTTTACACGGTGAGATCTCTGAAGATGTTTACGTTGAGCAACCAGAGGGATACATGAAAGAGGGAGAAGAGCATAAGGTGTATAAACTCGCAAAGGCACTATATGGCTTGAAGCAAGCACCTCGTGCGTGGTACAGCAAAATCGAAGCGTACTTCATCAAAGCAGGATTTCAAAAGTATGAATACGAACACACTCTGTTTGTCAAGATCGGAGAAGGTAACAAAATTCTTATTGTTAGCTTATATGTGGATGATTTGATTTTCACTTGGAATGATATTGCTATGCTTGAAAATTTCAAATCATCCATGAAAGAGGAATTTGATATGACCGATTTGGGAAAGATGAAGTATTTCTTAGGAGTTGAAGTAATACAAGATGATAAAAGAATATTTATTGATCAGAGAAAGTATGTTGGGGAAATTTTGGAGAGGTTTAATCTGAAATTTGGAAATGCTGTCAAAAATCCAATGGTTCCGGGTTCAAGGCTATCAAAAGAAGGTGATGGAGACAAAGTTGATTCAACCATGTACAAACAGCTAATAGGAAGTTTGATGTATATTACATCAACAAGACCAGATCTGATGTATGTTGTCTGCTTGTTAAGTAGATACATGGCGGCCCCTACTGAACAACATATGCAAGCAGCCAAGAGAGTGCTTCGCTATCTAAAAGGTACATTGTCATTCGGCTTGTTTTACAAAAGAGAAGCTGTTGGGGAGTTAGAAGTATTTACAGACAGTGACTATGTTGGTGACATAGATGATAGAAGGAGTATAAGTGGGTATGTGTTTCTTTTAAGTGGTGGAGTTGTCGCTTGGGCTTCTAAGAAGCAACCCGTGGTAACTTTGAGCACAACAGAAGCAGAGTTTGTTGCTGCGGCCCATTGTGTATGTCAATGTGTCTGGATGAGGAGAATTCTTGAAAAGTTTGGTTTACTGCAGACAAAGAGTACTACAATAATGTGTGACAACAGCTCAACAATCAAGCTTTCAAAGAATCCCGTTCTTCATGGTCGGAGTAAACATATTGATGTTAGGTTTCATTTCCTAAGGGATCTAACCAAGGATGGAGTCATCGAGATGGTTCATTGTGGTACCAACAATCAGACTGCAGACATTCTGACCAAACCACTACGCTTGGAAGTCTTTGTCCGGTTGAGAGAAAAGCTTGGAGTTTGTGAAAGGTTAAACTGAATTCAATCGAGTTCAGTTGAAGGGAGGCATTGTTGAGTGTTGAATAAGTCTTAAGTTGTTATGTTCAGTTGGAATAATCTCCTATTGTTAAGGGGTCAAGTCTATTCCGAGTATTATGCTCTGCTTCCGCAAGTTTCTTTTAGTTGTTGCAGAAGACTTAATCTTCATCTGTTTGGCTATTTAAAAGTCGACTAATCTCTAATAATACTATCGAAGTATTCACTTCTGTTTTGTGTGTCAAACTCTCTGATATTAACATATAAATATAAATAAAGATGAAAATTTTATATCCGTGAAAAAATCGGGATACTGATAATAGAAAAGAGAGAGAGATATATATGTTTTACAATAAGATGTTATTGTATTGTGATGCGTTTTACAATCGAACGAATTCGTTCGTTTATATAGAGAATGAAAAATAAATTATTTTGCGTGTATAGAGACAGTGAGTTCTACACAAATTATATTTTAAGAATGATTTTATGATATACGTCGTCGATATTTTTGACTTTCATAACAAAGATGTTATTATTTACATATATTTTAGAACACACAAGAATCAAATATAAAAATGGTTGCCACAAGTCTTAAATTTGACAATGCAAGGAGATAAGAATATGGGACAATGCACGGATATAAGAATATGATGTCCCATTAAATTTCACATATATATAGTACAAACTTGATTACTACATACATGTTGTGACAAAAATATTTGAAACAAAAGCCCCCAAAAAAGTCAAAATGTCACACCCCTTCTTGCCTTTTACATTTTACATTTTGCATTTTTCCTTATGTGTTTATTTCTTACTTAATTGACAAGAGATTGTTTTTCTTTTGTTTATATTCCACCACTTTGTCCCCTACCCACAAAGTCACCACAAAAATTCACCAATATTGTTCCTCCTTCTTTTATTAAGCTCCGACAAATATAAAATTTTCTTAAGACATAACTAGATGTTGGTATAATGTTTGATAGCACAATATATTTGTTTCTAGAAAATATTTATAGATGATCGACTGACGGTATATTTCAATATTATGCGACTGAAAACAAAATAAAAATAAAAAGAATAATATGCGTATAACTAATCGACAGGTCTTCCAAAATAATGGATAACAAACAAAGGTAGAATCCATATAACAAAATTAAGTTGTTGATTTTGTTTTGTTAAAGAAAATCAACTTTTTCACTTAAATCAAAGCAAATTGATTTTGTAACTAAAATATTTTGTCGTTGAAAAAAAAAAACTCAAAAATTTTGTCAAAAACTAATTTGTATAATAAAAAGTAGCGGCGACTTGATAAAGTATTTGTATAATTATGATATTTTTGGAGTAAACAGTTACAATAATCAAGGTTCGATTCCCCTAGTATGGGTTTAAAGAAATATAGCCTTCCAAATAAAAAGTCTTTGCTCATGATACATGAAGGTCGAAACTACTACCGTTCCATCCTTTAGAATGCTTGAATCATAACTTTCCAAAGGTTTTTCTAAACTATTTTCATTTGGGCTATTTTTTTTTGGAGTAGTTAAGTAAAGTTGACTATAACTTTGATGAATTTGATTGATTACTTTATACCGCTACGATACGGGAGAGAGGAGCCAAGGTTGAGTTATAATCCAAGCTAGGATAGAGAGCTTCTTGAATTGCTACAACCAATCAAGGAATCAAACATGACCGTTGACAGTTTATTTCTTTCTTTGGAAAACCTTAACTCTTAACATCAATATTCAATCTTGGGTCTTTCTCTACCACTTAGATCCTTTACATTGACTAATTATATTGCTGAGATAATCGTTACTTCACGATTAAACGAGCTTTAGGGTTTACACATAGATGAAATTAACCTCATTTGTTATGAACATGCTATATAAATCAAGAAATAGTTATATATGTCAAATAAGAATCAAACTGATTTGTTAACGATAGAGATTTTTCAAATCGTAGAAAATAAATTATATATAAAAATTAAAAAGGCATCGTGGTGTAATCATAATCTCTGACGTATAGGTAACATGCATGGAGCAAAGCAGGACCATTATATTTCCTGAAAGCCTTAATTAAATTTGATGTACTTCTTTTCTCGACAATCATAAAGACTGATATAGTATTCCAGTTGCGTATGCAATGGATGCGTACCATTGTTTCGTGAATCATAAGTTACTTGTAATATATACAGATAATGTAATATATATATATATATATATATATAT
>VBRH01000421.1:43834-58289 GCA_014578085.1 Cardamine resedifolia | reverse complement strand
AAAAAAAAAAGTATCGGATGTTTCAAGTTATATGTTCCAAATTATTTTTAAATAAATAGGAATGAACAAACGAGAATTTGAGACGATATAGTGGAAAACAAGAAAAAAAAATATCGATAATAATGATTTTTTTCCTTTCTGCAACTTATAAGAGAATATAAGTTATATTTAGACTCGAGAGGAAGAACATCAACAAAAATCTCAGTGAGCCAAATAGGCAAACAAGTGGCAACAAGAGTGTCAAGATCATTGGGCCCATGTACAACATGTTAGGAGTAATATAACGAGATTCAAGAGGATCAATAAACATTTTTATCATATTCCTCGACACAAGTTACAAATAATTGACGCAAGATAACAGATTTATTAAAAAATCATGTAGTATTCTCGGTTTAGTAAATAAAAAAACAACATTTCTCTTAGAAATGAAAATTGGAGGGATGGTTTCTCCATAGAAGAGAAAAAGTGTGGAATTGATATCTCCCAAAAGGAGGAAGTCGAAATAAAAGGTAGAGATCCACCCGAGAGAGTTGCTTCCGTTGTAACTAATTGTCATGCACATATCAGGATCTGAAGAGGTGGAGAATACAGTGGGGCTTATGCTGAAGATTAAAAATAGTGGTGGATAGAAATTTGACAACAGAGAAGAAATAAAGCTGCATAAACCAAATATTTGCGTATAGAGTCCGAGACATGAATAAAAAAATAAAGAGCTGGTGACAGAATTGCGGAGGTAGAGAATGCTGGTGACAGAATTGCGGAGGTAGAGAATGTCGTCGAAAAACACTAGGAGACAAGGAATGCAAAGGATTTTGACGAGTGGAAGTGCAAAAGATAGGTATGAGATTTGGGGGTTCAGTTAACCAGTCAATTAAGAGGAGTGAACAGATAGACAATTTTTTTAATTCGGTTACCGGTTTGATTTACCGGATGATTAACCATTTATTAAAAATTTCTTATTTTTCGAGCCGAATAGTTTTCTCGTAATATTTAGTATTAATTAATTTAAAAAGTTCAAAAATTAGAGAACTATAATTTTTTGCAAAAAAAATTTTAATATATTTTTAGTGAGAAATTATGGGATAAATGTTTTTAAGCAAAATTTTGAAATCATTTTTTAGACAAGAATTACGAAATCAGAGTTTTTGAAATAATATTAATAATGATAACTACTTCTTTCTTAAAATAAAAATTTCCTTCAAAATTTTGTTAAATTAAATTAAATTTTTTTTTTTTTAAATCCAACCGACCGTTCCTAATCTAGTATTAAAAACAACTTAGTAGACTATATAACCCCAAAAAATGTTAATAATTCTTATCAAAAATTAAATAACACTTATTTTGCTAAACTTGAATGACCATGAACAATAAGCAAACAATGTCTTAAAATCTGTGTCACAACAAATAAAAAGTAACAACATAAATCAATCAAATTTTTATAAACTGAACTAAGCTGACCATCCAAAATCAAAACAAAAAAAAATTCACAAATTATAAACACCGTAACTAGATCAAGAAAAACACCAATAATTATCCTAATTGACATCCCTGATTTTTTAACATCAAATTTCATTAAAAGATAGTTGAAATAAAATAGGGGCAATAGATCTCGGAGCACTTTTCTCGATAGATTTCGATGGAAGTTTTGAAATTTTTGGAATAGACTTAAACACAATGGTAGAGGAAAAGGTTGAGAGATGATGGATCTTGAGTCAAGTGTGTGTTACATGATAGATCCTAATTTTTTTTTTTTTTATCTTTAGTCCACTATGCATCCAAATGACAAGCTCGATGGATTGCTTTGATAAGGGGTTTTTACGGAGAGAAAAATCGATTCTGAATTACTTTGTGATGAGTCCTTATTTTATGAAGATTTTTTTTTATTATTTTATTATTTTTTTTGTAAAGAAGAATTTATCTTATGAAAATACCTTATTTTGTAAACAAATACTATACTTTTATGGAAATATTGTTTTGTGAAGAATTTTTTTTTATGAAAAGAGACCTTAAACTATGAGAGCCTACCAATGTTTGTCACGTTTGTCTACAATGTCTGGTTTGCAAAGTAAGCTTTTCAACATAAGAAGATTGTATCAGTAAAGTAGATTGTTTTAAAAAAACTATTTTTGAAAAGTAGATTTCTTTTAGCTAGTTAAATCATATTTTACACAAACCATATGTAATAAAACAGATTTTTTTGTAAAGTTGTTTGTCTCTACTGCCATGCAAATCGTAAAAAACTATTGGTATATTTCATAACATGATTTTTAGAAAATGTAGTAAATGTTTTTAACCAAAAAAAATGTAATAAATGAATAAAAAAAACTGTAATGAATAGACATAGATCGCCTTTTTCCAAAAAGAGAAACCATGCATACCCAAGAACTCAACCATACAAGGCCTATTAATACTAAGGGTCAATTGTTTCTTTCAGAAAAGAAACAAACTATTCAAACATTAGAACAGCAAGAGGAAACATGCAAAGAATAATGGCGATGATCATGATAGCTTTGATTATCATACTATCAATATTTGTACAAACAAAAGGGAATGATCTTTGCACCTGCTCCATCGTCAGCATCAGGGCCTCAATCAGAGAATGGTTTATTGCCTGCGCCTATAGATTGTCTGTCCGACGTGAAAACAATTCCGAATTGTGTAAATGCAGTGTTACACTTCAGATTCAAAGAAGTCACAAATAAATGTTGCACCATCCTACTTGGTCTTAGCGAAGATTGTTTTGGGCTTTTGTTTCCTATTCCTTATGTACATGCTCTTCTTACGGCTGCATGCTTGCAGAAAACTTAGTCACACTAGATAAGACTTTTGCAGTATTTTCTATAATCAATATCAATAATAATATATGTTGTATTTAGAAAACTATATAATTTTGAATATTTTATAAGATGACTTGTGAAATAGAAATTTTACTCTAACTACGGCTACAATATACAGTGAAAAAGATTTACAATTTTAAAATTTTCCACAGTTTCACTTTTCTTTTTAATCTGAATTTATTGTTTTAGAGGCAGGGCCGGTTCAACTTTAATAGGGGGCCTGTGCCATTTTCGAAGATATATGGCCCCATTTTAATACATATTTTGTGGCCTAATGGTTATGTTTCATTTGCCTTATGGAAGGGCCGGGCCATGATCGAGGTGCAAGCTTCTGTTTGTACAATTATCAAACCGTTAGCTAGTTAACGTTTGGTTCTCAATTGTTGGGTTTTCCATTCAATATAATTGGGCTGTTTAGCAAACTGTGCCTAATGGACTTGGGTAACATTTTATATCTCTCAATTTCAATAGAAACCCCATTAAAATGACAAGAAACAAAACAAGATTTTGATAACAGCGACTAAAAGTTTAACCTTTTACAAGGAAAAAAATAAATAACAACTACTTAAAAGTTTTAACATAACCTACGTACACACTTTTCCTCGTTTCTTTCAAAATAAAAAGCATGAAATAATTACAAGAAACAAAAAGAAGAAGAATAAGAAAAGACATAATCGTATATATGCTTTTGCTGTGCATGCATGGTCAGAGGTTTCGCCATGCATGCAGGAGTGGACCCAAAATAGCTACCCATCTTCGTCAACCGAGTGGACCCAATATGCAGCACCGAGTTGACTCAGAGATTCTCTCCGAGTCAAAATCTCATCTTTCACGACTTTCTCCGTTTTGTGATGCCGTGCTTAATTTATCCTCTCGTCACTTCAAATACATAGTAAACGTTTCTGCATTTAGAAAAACATCTTAAACAGAGGAATCCTGCATTTTCTTCAATTTCATATCATATTTACAAAATGTGATTAATTTACCTTTATGATCATATATATACATGAACAAAGATCACTGGTTCATGTCGGCGGTTGGGGTGTCGCCGGTGGTGGACGGAGGAGACAAGTCGGGAACATTATGGTTGACCATCAATAATGACCAAGGACGGTGTTGACTTCCCACACCAAGAAAGTCTCTAGTGAAGCCTCTTTCATCAACTTCCTTAGTTTTCATATTCTCCATTTGTTTATTGTTGAAGATGGAGGAACTCATAAGACCAAAAGCCGTTCTATTGTTTGAGCTTGATGATGATCTCTTTGATCCCATTTGAGCTGCCTTCTGTAGCAATGCAGTGGCCGACATGGAAGCTATTGTCCCTACTTCTTGTCCACCGTTTTGGTTAAAGTGATTAGTGTTGTTGCGTGCTTCTAAAGAGAACAAAGAACCATTACTACTAATTCCTTTCTTGACCTCATGTTCTTCTTGATTCTTGGAGATTCCTCTTTGGAGAATGTTGTTGTTGTTTTCATTGAGAAGCCATTGATGAGATGATTGTCCTTGTAAATGCCATAGATTTTGAAGCGAATCGGATGCATTACGAGGTGATGGAGATGATGAGGACGCAAAACCGTTGGTTTGCAAAGGGAGCTGGTTTGTGAAGGTTTGTCCCAAGAAGCCAATGTTATTGCGATTGATATTGAAACCGGGTTGATCCAATTGAGAAGATGTAGTATTAAGTTGTCTATGTTGATGATTTGGATTGATGTTTCCAAGGTTGACTTCGGCTTCCGGGCAATTGTTCAAATATGCGGGTGCGGTTGCGGTTGCGGATGGTGAAACTGAGACGAATCTAGCACTCTCTTCAGCTAATGCGTCACAAAATGCTCTATGTGTGATGAAACTATCTTTCCTGTTCCAATTAATTCATCAAAGAAAATAATTTAATTCAATAGAGAATAATATTACACACATATATATAAAACCAGAGATCTTGATTCTTGATAAAACTAGTTGTTTCATTTAATTAGCCATTAATTTTAATTTGACAAGAAAAAGACACTTGAAAAATGGTGTTGCAAAATACCTTGAAAAGAGAGTACCACAGTCACATCTGTATTCTCTAGTACCACAAATCTTGCTATGAGCTTTCCAATCGGACATGACAGCATACTTCTTGGAACACTTGTCGCATTTCCACTTTTTCTCACCATGTTTCCTGCTGAAATGCTTCTTGATTCCAGTTAAGTCGCCGAGGGCTCGGGCCGGGTCGTGGTGTACGCAAGTCTTCTCGGGACAGATGTACACTTTCTTCTTCACTAACTCCTTATTCGCCCTTTGCTTTAGCTTCCATGGAAGGTTATGGCCTCTCCGATGAAGCTGAAGGTTCTGGTCTCTTTTAAATCCTTTGTTGCAGACCTCGCAGATGAATCGATTCGTCGCCATAAGGGAGTTTGGCGATAGAGCGATGACTTCTGCATCTGGATCTGGGTTTTTTTTTAAAAAATATTTAATTTATTAAATTAAGGGAAGCAAAAAAAAGATAATAAATAAGGAACATAACAAGACAAAGAAAATAGAGATCCAAAGTTGTTCTTGATAGAAACACATAAAAATAAATATCAAGAAACACATATATTAAAATTTCAAGATTTGGATTGAGTGTATTTATATATACATGCCTGGATTTCCCGGGAGATTTCTCTTCCTCTTGGATGAGTTTGAGGAGGTAGGATTAGGGTTAGGGTTAGGATTGGGAGTGATGTGTTCTTGGTGAAGGACATAGCTGGGATATGAGAGGTGAGGATGATGATCATCTGGCATCATCATGTTGATGTTGGTTTAGGTGAAAGAGAGAGAGAGGGAGAGGGAGAGAG
Source organism: Cardamine resedifolia (assembly GCA_014578085.1). NCBI lineage: Eukaryota > Viridiplantae > Streptophyta > Magnoliopsida > Brassicales > Brassicaceae > Cardamine > Cardamine resedifolia. The sequence goes on along the minus strand of VBRH01000421.1, from coordinate 52,633 downwards.
AGTTTCGAATTAAGAAGACAAAACAGGTGGACAGAGTGATATACAGAAACACTCTTTAATTTGTCATACAGTTCTCTACTAAATCAAGTAAAAATCAGAAAGCAAGAAGACAGAGAGAGTTATGAAGAAGAAAACAAGCAAGAATGTAACTAATTTTATTTTTTCCATTATAGTATATATATATATAGAGAAAGTTTTAAAAAACAAACGAAATTGACAAATTTACATACATATATATATATATTTAATTTTGTAAGATTACTATGTTTTCTTACGGCTGTTTTTTTTTATGTCATCTTAGTATTATTTATAGAAAAATGGTCAAATTACAAACAACCTTGTTTTTCGCTAAAATGTTGAACATAAATGTGTAGTAGAAAAATAACACATTCACACCTACAAAATCAAAGAATCAAAGGGATACAATACTCTAACAGAACACTAAACAGATGACGACAGTTTCTCTTATCTAAATAGAATGCGCAGCAAAAAAGAAATTATCGAACCAACATAAGAAGTCATTCGAGAGTCCCATGCCACTCTCTAATCATTGAAAAAAATAAACTCTAAAATATGCAAAAAAACAGAGACTAAAAAAAACTTAGAACTCAAAACCAAAGCAAAACAAGAAAAAAAAAACTAAGCAGGCTGTTAGAGTATAATAAGTTCATATATTGATTTGAAAATTTAGCATATAAGAATTTGGACTTTATATATCTAGAAGTTTTATTTCAAATTGCCGAATGTTTTTAATCTATTTTTCTTATATAATAGAAATCCCACAAGACTTATGGAGAAGTAAGCGGAAGATATTTTTCATTTGTTTGGTGGGTTGAAAAATGGGCTGCTCTTTTTTCCCAAGAAAGTTTCAAAAAGATTTTTATATTTTATATTTTTGGGTCGTCGGTACAGTTTTAAATAAAATATAATTTTGTTTTATTGTTTGTGATAGTAAGCTTTTGGGCACTTGCAAAGAGTCCTGTAGGATAAAACCAAAAAGAAAGCTGTCGAAGAGAGAATCTCTCTCTCTTCACACACGACGACTGTTCTTCTTACAATTCGGTCAGCGATAGACTCAAACTGGACCACTCTCCATCTCTAACTCTCTATATACCATCATCTACGCAAGTATACGTACAAAATATATATGTATAAATATATACATACGGACTACAGAGTGTATAATTAATTAACTTTATTAGTGTATATGTCAGACATGAGATGAATATCTTCTTAAACGTCATGGTATTTCTAATTATGTGTGAGCTTATTGGATATTAATCTCATTTGATCCCGTATATGGTGAATTCATTTACTGACACATATATAAAGAAGTTAGATAAGTTTATGTAAAAACCTCAATAGCTTTAACAAAGGTATTGTACGAGTAATCGAGTACAAACAATTAACACAACTTACACAAGTGGTTTGCATCAAGATATTTTACAAAAGAATATAGCTATTATAAATATAATACAATAAGAAATAAATCTTTTTGTGACAAGACTTTTTTAGTTGGAAAGTCTCTTACGTTATTTTTTAAAAAGTTTTGCTTAGGATAACTTTTTTAGTTACATTTTTTAAGATTCTAACTAATAATTGAGAGTTCCTTAATCCTTACTTTAAGATATTCTAGAAATTTTATTTTTCTACCCTTATTATTTACTGTAGGTTTTTAGCTTACTTAAATAGATTCTTTGAACTAATTAACCTCCTTCGCTTTCCGCCTTTAAGAGAGATTATGAGATTTAGATCCAAAATTCTTGATTAATAATAAAAATAAAATTTCATCAATTGTTTTTGAGGTTTTAATGTGATTTTATGAGATAAAAAAAATTGATAACTATTTCTTTTATCTTTAGTCTCTAAGAACATAGGTAGTTCTTGATCTTAATCCATACATAACGTATTTGGTAAGAAAGAACAAAATCCAAAGAAGTGATGTAGAATTCTAAAATAGACACAATGAGCGACAAGGTATGGATGGGTCCTACAGAAAAGAAGATAGATCTCGTCTGAGTTAGCAGACAAAGAGATGACTGTTCCCTCTCCTGCTTCTCCCCATCCGAAATTTTCTCTGAATATTATTTCTTTACAGTATTTTTCCTATAGAAAACCAGAAATGATTTGAGCATTTGAATAGAGGTAATCTTGAGCTAAAAAAAAAAAAAAAGAAGAAGAATGAATTAGTAGACATTGTTATGTAAGTATTATTTGCCTGCATGTTGATTATATCATTGGTCTTGAAAATTTGGAGGGCGGGATCATAGATGCGTTGAGATTTCCTAACGGATGTTTATAAATATTTAACAAAAAAAAAATCCATTGATTCTGCCAACTAAAAATAAATGTTGTCTTATTGAAAAATACAAACCACAATAATAACAAACAGATCTTGAAACTTATATGTCTACACTTTGTTTATGTAAATTGTCTGTCAAACCAATAGAATGTTCAAAATGTCCGCCAAAATAATTTCAGCCTTGTACTAAACTAGTTGATCATGAACTTTTCAAAAACATTTTGTAGAATAAATAACTGAATTTAAATCAAATACAAAAAAGTCGGTAAAATATATATAGTTGATTTGTAAAAGAATTTTTTTTAATACTTTTCTAATTATATTACTCATTTGAAGATTTTCCATCTTCCTTCTCTCTTTTTTTTTCCATCTCCTGGACATACACTGGCCCATTTCGAACATCATAAATAGGAAGAGAGTCGAACATGTTATACCAAAGATAAGAGCTACTGGCTAGCTATATGCGTTCTTAGCGAAGATTGTACATCTTTTAAGTAATGATTTATGTACTATCCAAATTGAACATATCTAACTATGCTCAAAAAAAAAAAAAAAAAAAAAACATGTTGCTTATAGCTAGGTACTTACATTTGAACATATTATGAGCGGATCATATGTTGTTAGTACATATGTAAATTGGCTGTTCTCACTCATGATTTGCTCACATAGCTCTAAATTTATATGCATATGACTTTATACAAGATGAGCAATAACCTAAGGTTATGAGATTTTGTTGTAAGCCAAGGCTTTGTACGTAACGTTTAAGACAAGGCTTTGTACGTAACGTTTTCAAATCTTTTATTTGCTTCCACTTTTTATTAGAGATGTTGAGCAGATCACAGAAACAGTTAAGGAGTTGAGAGATCTCAGAAGGCAATCACGTAGATATCTCTAATACTTTTCTTATTTATTTTGGATTTCCAAAGCTACTCTATTAATTGCATAACTTTTCGATTCCAATCATTACAGAAGCTATCTTTGGTGAATCCCAGAAAAAAATGATAAAGGATGGTGATGATGATGGTGATGGTGATGGTGATGGTGATGATCATGGTGATGATGATGGTGATGATGATGATATGATGATGATGATGATGATGATGATGATGATGATGATGATGATGATGATGATTGTGGTGGTGGATGACGACGGCGATGATGGCGATGATATGATGATGATGCTGATGATGATGATGATGATGTCGATGATGATGTTGACGGGGACGACGACAAAGATGATGATGATGATGATGATGATGATAATGATGATGTGTTTTTATCAAGAGAGAACCGTTTCAATCCTCTTCCTCTCCATGAGAGGTGTGCTTATCTCAATCTCTTTTTATGTCCTAACCGAGGTTATGGATTTTTTCACAGTCACTAGTTATATTGATTAATCTAATGTCAGTTGATGATTATGAGTTAAATATTAATTCTTGTATAGGTGTGCTCGTGTTAGATAAGTCCAACACCTCTTCTGACCATCTATCAAACTTTAACAAATTTGTGTCTCTATTTGTACTTTCTGCTTGTTCTAGTGCATTTCGGGCTTGTCCGACTACACGTATCTATCATGTCTCCATCTAATTTGAATGAAAAGCTTGTTTGAAAAAAAAAAAAAAAGACTAGATAATGGACTTAATGCGTTTTAATATGTTTGGTCAACGGCGGGAGATGTTTTGGTGGTGGTGTTGGAGAGCATATTTCAACGGCGGGAGATGTTTTGGTGGTAAAGTAAACGGTAGATTTGTAAATAATTGAAAATATAATGACGATATTATCGGTTGTTGTGTTCATAATTCATATTGAAAAACTTGTATTAAAAATATTAGTTTTAGTATAATTTTACTTATAATTTTTACTACTTACAAAAGATTTAAAACTAAATAGATTTAACTAACAAATGAAATTATTTGATCACTAAGCTCAGTAAAATATTTATGTGATTATATTTCAAGTTTTTTTTAAACAAATGTATTTACTCTGGTCATAATCTAATTTATTATAAAACGAAGATAATATATTTTAATTACTTGAGAAAATTAAAATATCATTTTAAGGAAACAAAAACAAACAGTGATAATATAATGTTGAAAAAATCTTAATCGATTAGTTTGCTTTCACAGAAATAAGCATATCATAAGTGGTTATGGAGTGCAGTGTTTTTCTTTTTTTATTTAAGGTAAGATGATCAGGAAAACTAACACATACATGTACAGAATCGAAGGAAAATAAAATAGAGATCGTCTACTAAAAAAAGCAAAACTATACAAGATTTATAAATACTATGAACAACCACAATTGTGATAACAAGATCAAATATTTTTTTAATAAACATCAAACAAAGAGTGTGTGTGTCCATCCTAACAGTGATAGTTGTGATACTATCAATTTTTCAAGATACGAAAGGTAATAATGATCATATGTTTGCTCCAAAGTCAGAAAAAAGATTACTGCCAAATCCAATATCTTGTGTGGCAGATGCACAAAAAGTTCCTGGTTGTGTAGAATCAGTGAAGCATTTCAAATTAAAAAATGTGACAAAAGAATGTTGTACTGTTGTTCTCGGTCTTTCCAAAGATTGTTTTGGAATTTTATTTCCAATGCGTTTAGTTTATCGTGTTATGCTTAAAACTACATGCAAATTATTAGGCATTAAGTAGTCACATTTGTATTAATCATATGTAATTTTTTTCTTATGTAACTGTTATTTCATGTTATTAATATTTATAATAAAAGTCGAGAACATATTTATTAACGATGAGAGAATAATTTTTTATTGTCTGATTGTTCGTGTGTATGTATAATCTTTATCTGTTTCTTGTACATCTCTCACAATTTTGCGAAGAAAATGCGAGAAAAGTTCATTTAATAACACATTTGCAACGAAAATGTTTTGGCCACATCAAAAATAATGTTTGGTGAAGAAAAAGCTTAGCTAATGTAATACCATGTTTATATATATATAATGAAATATATACGACCTATGCTACCACCAAAAGTGTGCAATAGTTATGAAACCCGAAATTTACAAAACTTTCTAAAATTTGCAGCGATCATGTAAATTTTACAGTAAATATCCAACAATATTTTGCATTCAATCCATTTATTATTTTTTTTATAAGTTTTATGTAAAATTTTATTTCATCGCAACTAAAATTATTTTTCCTTTTTAATATATATATTTATAATAATAATAATAATAATAATAATAATAGTAATAATAATAATAACAATAATAATAAATAATTTTGTTAAAGACCTTTTTTGTCAAGCTTGAAATAAATTTCTTGTATAAATTTTGTGCTTAATATGTAAAACTATCATTTTTAAAGAAAAATAGAATTTTACAATGTTATTTATTCTTAAAAAGTAGTATATATATTCATAATTCATTACTTGTTAAAGTGTAAATTTAATTATAAGAAAAATGGAAATATATTTTACAAAAATATTAAGTGATTAGTTTACATTAATATAAATAAACTTATTATAAACGGATGATATACTACCTTTTATAACAAATATCATTTTGACCGGGCAGAAAAAAAATGTTAATACCACACTGTACATTGTATTTTTTTTCTCTATAACGTACGACTAACACATGCATGTACACAATCTATAAAAAAAAAGGTAATATATATTGTCTACTAAAATTCCTAACCATATTTATACTACAAAAAAAAAAAAAAAAAAAAACATGTCAAAGTAATAGTAGTGATCACAAGATAAAATACAAATCGTATAAACACAAAACAATGAGTGGGAGCAAGCAAAGAGTTTATGTATCCATCTTAATAGCGATGGTAGTGATGCTATCAACTTTTCAAAACATTAAGGGTAATAATAAATATGAGATTGCCCCAATGTCAGAGAAAGAGTTGCTACATTTACCATTTGTTGAGTCTTGTTTGGCAGATTCAAGAAAAATTCCAAATTGTGTAAACAAAGTGGAGAAATTCCATTTAAAAAGTATCATAAAATAATGTTGTGTGTTTTGTACAAGGTATTCCTAAATATTGTTATGGTATTTTATTGCCTATGCATGTCGCCATACGTATTGTGGTTATGATTACATGTAAATTAGTAGGTAATGAGTCACATTTTTAATTAATCGTTTGCTATTCTCTTTTCATGTAACAATGATAATTCATATTATTAAATTCTTAATAAGAGCATTGTTCTTAAGGATTTATAAACTAGTAGTAGGTGATTATATTATAAGCACATAATAAGATGTGTTTACTACTGGTTTGGCCCTTTCTTACCCATGGAGTTATTTAGACCAATACAAAGTAAAACCCAAATACTCTAACAGTTGGCTTATAAGACTTTACAGTTGGCTTATAAGACTAAGAAGGGTGTATTTAACTGAACATTTGGTATGATTTGAGTTAAAAAGACATATCTTGTGTTATTGGAACATGATTTTTTTCTCTTTCTAAAAAGTAAAAATTCAGTGTTATTGGATATATAATTTGTAAATATCTCTTAAAATCATGTGCTATTGAATAAGTAGTTAAAAAAAAATCTACTATATTGGAATTTTTTTAAGTATTGAGATTTTAATGATTTTAGGAATTTTAGAGGAGATTCTTACTTTTAAATATAAATACTCAAATCCGATGGTTTTATGTGGAATTAGAAAGAATTTTAATATCATATCATAATAAATTTCTTAAATTCATGAAAAATCATTTTACAATTTATTAAAGCTCAAATTACTTCAAATGTTCGGTTCAATACAACCCTAAAATTAAATTTATACAATTAATGATGTTAAAAAATTAGCCTACGGTTTTTTTCCCAATAAAAACCGTGTTGCAATTACGAGTTGCGTGCGCGTGAGTACAAGCGTCTGTGACTAATTCTCTCTAGAATCTTCACCGAGCTTTTCTTCTTCTGTGGCATCTGGAGGCTGAAGCTCGGTGACTTTGGCAGCACCGACTTCGGCCTCCTCCTCCTTCTTGCTTTACGAGTTCCTCGGCGCTCAACTCTGTGGTTCAAGTTGTTCCTAAGCAGGTGGGTGGTCGGGCGCAGTTCCGGTGAAGACACATAGGTTGAGGGTGGATTTCTGGTGGCGTCGTTCTGTAGATTTGAATTCGGTGAAGACAGAATCTGGAGATGCGTCCTCATTCTCATTTGAAAATTCTGGAGGTTCTCCCTTGGCTCCCGGTATTGGCTGATAGTTGCTCTCCCGACTTAGTGGATCAGGATTCGTTTGGGAACTAGGAAGGAACGCAGTGAGGTGGAGACGATGGAGGGGGGAACCACATGAAAACTCTCCCTTAGGTTGCAACTTGCTGGAAGACGGCGGCGAATCTACCCTAAATTTTCCGGTGGCTGTCAATCCTGTTCAAGTTGATCGCGTGGTACAGTTTCTCTCCTCCCACTCGCTATGTCTGGATCGAGACTAGTTTCTTCTTCGTTCCTCTGATTCTTGTGTTTGCGGCTCTGGTTTTGGCGATCTCCTATCGAAGTCTTGGTGGTCGCTTAGAGGCATGATCTCTTCTCCCACTTTGAGTGGCTGCCTTGGAGGTTCAGTTCTCAGTCATCGTCGGTGGAATCTTCTCGGTTCTGCATTCAGGTAATTGGTCCGGAGCTTGATCTTGCCGACGGCGGCTTCTTCCCCTCTCGGCTGTTTCGGGTCCATTACCACTTTTATAACACCCTCTTTGTTTTAGGCTTAGCTTGGCCAGACCTAATAAGGGATGTTGGACTTTGTTTCAGAAAATGTAACAAAAAAAACCTAAAAAAATTTCAAGGAAATCATATATTTTTTTTGTTTTAAATTGTCAATTATTATTTGAGATTCCTTAAAAATATCAGTTAAATATGCAATCTTGTTGGGAAAGTTTGCACAAATAGTAAATGGTACTCCATCCGTTTCATAATATAAAATGTTTTAGTCTAAAACACGCATATTAAAAACGTTATTTTTATTCTAAAAAGTTTTATTTAATATATAAACAAAATAATTTAATCAATAATTAAAATTTTGCATTTTACTATTGGTAACACAATATTCAATAAAATAAAAAGTAACATAGAAATGTGAAAACATCTTATATTTTAAAACACAAAATAACCTCTAAACATATTATATTATGAAAGGGAGGAAGTTTTTCACAAAATAAAGAATGAAAAAATAAAATCGAAAATATATTGTTAGTAGTTCTATAAATTCAAAAGAAAAAACTTGTTTTCAGTATAATGCATATATACTATTTTGTTTGGAATCAACTTAAATTAAAAGAAAAATACATATATATATATATAGTAATAGTAAACTGGAAATATACAACTTAATAAAATAAATAGATATCTGATATTTAATATTAATATATAGAGAAAATTTCATAAAATACACCAACAATTTATCGATTTCCATAAAATACATAACTTTTAAAGTACCCATAAAAATACATTAATTATTTTTTATTCCATTAAAATACATCAACTCTTAAATTGTATCCATTAAACATTCATGAATT
>VBRH01000421.1:21014-34230 GCA_014578085.1 Cardamine resedifolia | reverse complement strand
TGGTGTTGTTTCCCTTGGTGGTGTGGCGGCTGCCGTGTTCTCCTCCGATTTGGCTTCATGGTCCCAGACTTTCAAGCACGCCGTTAGTTGTCTCCGGAGCGTGACGACAAGGAGGCGTGGGGTTAGTGGCTTCTCTTTCCGATTTCTGCGTGAGGACGGCGGTGGATCTAGGGAGGGTTGCTGTTGCCTTTTTGTGTCCGGTGTCCAGAGCTTTGTTCGGCTTCACGGATGGCTCTTGGGTCTTGTTTTGTCGCGTCTGAGGCAGGTGTGTGTGATTTAGCTTCAAGCGTTTGGTCTCTTCGGGTCATTCGTGCGTTCTTTCTAGTTTTGGAGTGGTGCTCGCTACTTCACTCTTCTGCCAGGTTAGCTGCTAAGGAGTTCTCTCCTTTTTCTATGTTCATCGATCCTGCTCTTGGCTTGCGCTTTGAGCTCTAGCCTCTCCGCCTTGCTGTTCAGGTCGCCTTGGTGTCGTGTAGTCTTGGGTATGTGGTGCTCTTTTTGGTTGGTGCTTCTTTGTCTTGTAGGATTAGTTTTGGCTTGGGTGTTGGTTTGGGGTTTAGCTTTCTTGGTTGTTGGAGGAGCTAGTATCACCTCTAGGATGTCTAGCGTTGTTGCGTATAGTTTGATTTTGCTCTGTGCTAGCTGACCTCGGGGAAAGAGCTTGGTAGAGTGAGCAAGCGCTTTCGTTCTGTTGGTGCGTGTGGTTCCGCTCTGAGAGAGCTCATGGATTGTTCGCAGAGTAGCTTTCACTTGGCGCGAGAGGAGTCGGTGCTCGTGTGCTCTGTGTTCTAAGCCGTTGACGGCTCAGTTTCCTCGGACTACCCCTTGAAAGGCTTCTAATCGCTTTAGATTTCTTGGCTCAGTCTTCATGTATCCTCTCCTTCGAGGTGTCTTCTCTTAGAGTTTTCATATCGTTTTATCATTTCATTAGTTCCAAAAACGTCACTGCTTTTGTCGATGCCGATGGACTGATTGTTCTTTGCTTCCATGTTTTTCTCTTTTTTTTACATGTGATCAATCTTTAGGATCTACTTCATTGTAACTCCTAACTTTTTTTCATTTTTATGAAATATTTACATTCTTATCAAAAAAAAAGAAAAATAGGTTTAGAATAACAAGAGAGACAACATTTACTCGACGACACCTGAGTACTTGGACAGAAACATCGATTCAACTTTGGATAGTAAGTTCGTACATGTTCTTCATGATTTTTTTAATTACTTTGTTAACATAATCTCAACTTTAAAAAAATAATAAAGTTTTTTCTTAGAAATGTTTCTTCAGACAATTTTTCAGCTCGGTGGCAAAAGTCGATTACCTCACACTCCGTCATGGGTTTATCTCTGTTAGTATCTCATTTTTGTTGTCAATGAATAATCAAGATTCTATGAATTATTAAATTTTAACTTAATATAATATTTTGCATGTATGCAGGCTCATTTATCGTCCAATAATTCTTTCAACTTCCAAAGATATATACAGAGATCTTTACATGAAGATTTTAAAACTGTGGTTGGAATCAGGTATATAAATTTTGTACTAGTTTAGATTTTTTATTCTTATATGAAATGAAGATATCATCTAATTCATACGCATATAAATGAAATTAACGTTCTTATAATTTATTACAGTCCTTTCATGTGGCTAACTGTGGTCATCTTTATGCTCCTCGACGTTCATGGTAACTTATTTTAAATATTTATATCTTAAATTTACATAAATATTAGTGATAATTCATTTTCATCGTATCTTTTTATATTTCTTAATCATCAGGTTGGAGAGTATATTTTTATATGTCATTTGTACCACTAATTGTAAGAGCTAATAATTCTATATAATCAATACTAATCAACAATATCTTCTTTTTTTGTTAAAGACTAATTAATAATATCTGCAATTCAAATAATTGATGAATTAATATTTTGTGATGTAGATAGTTCTGGTGATCGGGACGAAACTAGAAGTAATAGTGGCAAAAATGGCACTAAAATTAAGGAGCATAACAGTGTGATTAGAGGAAGCCCTCTCGTTGAGCCAAACGACAAGCATTTCTGGTTTTCTCGTCCTCGTTTCCTCTTAAGCATCCTACACTACACGCTGTTTCTGGTAATCCTATATACACTACATGTCGTCTTTTGTCATGCTTCATCTAAATTCAATCATATTTTAATAAATAACAAAAATGGATATGTTTTGGTGTTATGTTGTGTGACATTGGTACAGAACACCTTCGAGATGGCATTTTTTGTGTGGATCACTGTAAGTTAATTCTATTGTTTCATATTTTTATATACGGATATATAACAGAAGAAAGAAAAGAGAATAAAGAAAATTGATATATCTAATGTGTTTCAAAATTTATTATGAAATTAGTGGAAATTTGGGATCAACTTTTGCTACCATGAACACCGAGAGATCATCATCACACGAATTGTATTAGCGTAAGCACAATTTCTATTAATTATAATTTTTTTTTTTGATAAAGTTATTTATAATTTCTTTCAAGTTCATGAAAATGAAATCTATATATTTTTACAAAAAAATATATCGTTAATAAATATATATACTTTCTATAGGGTGACAGTCCAGTTCTTGAGCAGCTACATTACACTGCCTCTTTATGCCCTTGTAACTCACGTAATTAAGTCCATGTATATAACATTTAAATTAACTAAGTCACACCGGTTTTTGTTTTATATACATCAATTGAATCGACAATACCCCATCCATAGCCAAATCCTTATTTCGCGGGGAAACGCGATCTACTAGAGTCGAAATTCGGTTTTAATGAATGGTTTTGCATAAGTATACAAATGATTATTGTTATTGTAACCTAGTGATCTCAACTTGATTTGGATGCATCCATATGTATAGATGGGGTCAAGCTACAAGAGAGCAATCTTAGAAGACCAACTAGCAAATGTGGTAAGACAATGCCATGGTAGGGTTAGAGACAAGAGGAAGAGAGACCAAACGCCAAAAACCGAAAACAACGGTGACAATAGTAATGGTGATATCGATTCAGGCGAGAGTCGAGTTCAGCCAGAAATTGTTTCTAATTTCAGTTTTTCGAGTAGCCAACCACCGATTTTACAAGAGATATCGATACAAAAGCAAACTGAAAAAGGTGATAAGTTTGATGGAAACTGAGGAAGAGGTTTTTGGTTATGAAGAGAGTGTAGAGTTTGCCTTTACTAGTTATGACGTATTAAGGTAATATCAAATGACAAAACACTAATTAAGTTTAGATAGAAGTTTAATTAGAGCTTGTGTAATATAAGTAATTAGATAGTGCAAATGTTATGTAGTATGATGGTATTGTTAAAACGTATCACAATCTCAATCCTCTCCGACGGTAACTAATTATAACCAAATTAAAACCAAATCTAGTAAAATTAGGTTTTATACGGTTTATGGTAGGTAGTAACAAAAAGTTGTGAAACATTAAAGAAACTTTTGAAACTATCTTTTTTTTTATTTTGAGGTTATTGAGGACATTGTAAATTATATGTACTTGTAAAGAATGACAATGTAGCATTGTTACCATCTTTGGCAAAGCAATAAAGAGACTTATCTCTATTGTTCTTTGAAAAGCTCGCGACCGATGACAATCCTTCTGATCTCACTTGTCCCTGCACCGATTTCATATAGCTTTGCATCTCTTAGAAGGCGGCCCGTTGCGTATTCGTTTATGTATCCATTTCCGCCTAAACATTGTATCGCCTGCAACATCAAACCAAATCTCTTAGTCTTAAACTCTTAAAGGAAAGGTAAACAGATACTATGTGCTCATCCGAGGTTTGTTTTGCTGGTAGTCACTAGAAAGATGAGGGAACGCGCTTATGTGACAGTAATTTTAAGCTGCAGAATTCACATCCAGAAATGGACTCAATGTTCAAAATGTATGAAGAATGAAAAAAAGTAGGAGACTATGGGTACTTGACCTGTAAAGCGACCTGCGTTGCTCTTTCGGCTGCACAAAGAATAGTTCCGGCACAGTCCTAGAAGATAAATACGAAAGAAGCTTAGTGTTATTAGGTTTCGGTAGCTTTGCAGATAACGAGAAGGGAGAATTATCATTATCAAATCACCTTTGAATGGATTTTCCCATTGTCACAGTCCCTCGCAACAGAGTAGACGTAAGACCTGAGATGCCAAACAAACATCTTTTTCATTGAGATAAATTTTTGGTGTATGGACTAATTGAATTCCAGAGTATTGAGAGAAGTTTTCTACCTTGAAGACTGTAATGCAGTATACATATCAGCAACTTTACCCTGAAATTATCCAACCAATTTTTTTTTTAAAAGAATCTTATGAGTAAAGTTGAGATATTCGGAAACGTTTATGTGATGGATTATCAAGATCAACCTGTATAAACTGGAATTCCCCAATTGGACGACCAAACTGTTCTCTTTGGCGAATATAGGGAAGTACGGTGTCAAGGCATGCCTGCATGATCCCTAAAGGCCCAGCTGCTAAAACAAGTCTTTCCAAATCGAGACCCGACATCAGAACATACACTCCTGCACGTACAAACCCATATACATCAGACAAGTATAGAGAGGGGGCTTGTAGCCTCAACTCAACAAATGTACAATGTGTGTATGTAGTCTTGCACTCTCTTCAATTATGTTATTTATGGTTGAGAAAAACATTCGGTGATTTGGTAGTGATATCACAATACTTAGTATTTCGATCTCAGATACTAGATCATCTTATTACTTTAACATACACCACGCAATGCAAATTATCCGTCAGCCTAGTAATAAGAGTAAAACGATGAAGTTGCAGCAATCAAAACCTTTTCCTTCCTTGCCAAGGATGCTTTCTTCTGGAACAAAGCAATTCTCAAAAACAAGCTCACACCTGCTCAGAAGAGAGAGATGTCAGAGAAAAAGAGGCAGTGAAAAAGGGATTTAATTTACACAGATATTTCTATCTTAAGAGAATGGTGATTACGTATCGCTTCCCCGCATTCCCAGTTTGTCCAATTTCTGAGCAGTACTGAATCTGCAAAGACACCACAATCACAAATGGATTTAAAGTATTCACTCTCTGATCATAGGAAGTTAGTTTCAACTTTGTTAAACAAGATTGAGATTTCACATACCCGGCCGTTCCCTTCTCTATAACGAAAGCCGTGATTCCTTTAGAACCTGCTTTTGTATCAGTTTTCGCATAAACAACCTTATCCAGCCAAAAAAACAAACAGTAAAAAAATGTTAAAACTAAATAAAAAATGTATCAAATACAATCAATTTTAGAAGTTAACATATAAGCTAAACTATATTACCAGTGTTTCAGCAGACGGACCATTAGTGCACCACATCTTGTTGCCATTTAGTACATAACCACCATCTACCTTCTCAGCCTTACATTTCATGCCGACAACATCTGAACCGGCTGTCAAGAATATAAAAAGTAAAATCAAGTATACATCAGAATAGACCGCTCACTATATGTATGTATGGTTGTATGTCTTCAAACTCTTTATAGAAACTATATATATCTTACCATTGGGTTCACTCATTGCAAGAGCACCAACATGCTCTCCACTGATAAGCTTCATAACAGCAAAAACACTAATTAGCTAAATTCTAAAGAGATTTCAAAAGAAAAGGTCAGAGGAAACATGCATTAGTTCACAAACGCTCAGATGAAACCGTACCTTTGGCAAATATTTCTGCTTTTGGGCTGCAGTCCCATTCCTCACCTATAAAGAAGTAAATAAATTTTCTCTCTAGGCTTTAAAAAAACCTCAGATATTGCAACATAGTATGGGAGCTATATATTTACCAATTGATTGATGCAAAGGTTGGAATGGGCACCATAAGACAGAGCAACTGAGCCCGAGGCCCGACTGATTTCCTCCATTGCTATACAATGATACAAGTAACCAAGACCTAGACCTCCATATTCCTCTGCAGGTAAAGGATAATGCATTAAGGTTCCGAGTTCTAGACTAAAACAAAACATGATTGCGGTAATAGCAGAAGCATATGATCTATGGTAGGACACAGAAATCTACCTGGTGCAGTGATTCCATGGAGATTAAACTCACCCATAAGCTTCCATAAGTTAACATCCTAAGTTTAAAAGTATGAAAGATTAGATTTTGACGATGATAACAAAACGTAAGCAGTGGGAATGAAAGAGTAGACATGAGACAGACCTTTGGAAATGAATTAGTTTTATCAATTTTTTCAGCATGAGGAGCAATAATATCTTGCGCAAACTTGGATACACTTTCTTTAAACTGCATTAGCAATGGATCCAGAGAGACAATGTCAGGTAAAAAAAACTCTTTGCAGGCATCATTGATAAAGAAAAAAGCTCCTCAGTCCTCACCAACTTATCCAAAACTTATAAAATCAAATTCACTAACACAAATCTCTCAGATCATCTCAATTTAAATGTTGTCAAAAGCTATACTAGAAAACACCAATTGGGCACATTCACTTTTTTGGAAATAAGAATGTATAAATAAAAAGAACAATCACAGTGGACAACACCAAATTTGAGAATAATACCAAGAAAAATAAATAAATAAAACTTTCAATTCCATTTAAATGCAATCTCAAGGCTGTGAGAAGAGAGAACCTGTAACTGAGTGTCGTCGAAGAGGAGAGACGAAGAGAAAGAAGAGAATGGCCTCCTCCGTGTCTTGACGGCGTTACCGAGAATCGATTTCGCGGCAATAAACCTCTGCATCTTTCAATTTTTCCGGTAGCCAGAGTGTTTGTGATTGAGATTAAATAAATGGAATAGTAAACGAAATAGAAAAATGAAGAAGAAGCTGACGACGACGACGACGACGATGATAAGGATGGAAATGGAGATATGAACAATGAGTCATGGTCCAAGGTTCCGTAAACCACTTTAATATTTACTACTCTCCCATATACCATTTTTATAAATAAGTTAATAACAACACTGACACTACTTTGATAGACCTTTTTGTGTTGTTTTCAAATCAATAAAAAAATTCCTGTAACATTGAGACTCACGGCAACTACATCACATTTCTTACTGTTAAAAGTAAAAAAAAAAAATTGGTAATAAGATGACTTAACACACCAAAACCTATGCTAAATCTATTTCATATATATTTTCTATATAATGTTGCTGTTTCTAAAAACAAGTTTTAAAAGAGTCAAGAGGACGAGCTGATTTTTCTATTGAACAAAAAAAAACAAAAAAAACAAAAAAAAAAAAAACTTGAAGCCCACATTTACAAATGCGTGTTTCCTCTATTTGCCCATATCACCATAGTATAGTTTTTGGAGTTAACCATCGGTGTTACAATACCGATCAAAAGCCTTCTTCCTTCATTAACTTAAATAAAACCTGTCTGCTCTTTTACAAACATCCTGCAACAACAGAGAAACTTGAGATTCACAGAAGATGATTATTACGTTCAGAGATACAAGACTCGGATCGGTGGCTTTTTACCTTTGCATTAGAGCCTTAAGTTGCCAAGCACAGAGAATCAATGATGATGATGATGATCCATGTGCATATGTGTTATGTAAAAGAATCAAAGGAACACCGGATGGATCATCCCCGCAAAAACAAACAAACAAGTCGAGACAGGGCTATACATATGGTGGTCGTATCATTCCAAACAAATAAATTACATTTCATTCTGAATCTGTTGAGTCAATAGAGAGAAACAGCCTGGGTCTTACTGAACGCTTCTGGCGAGGAAATGAAAACAGACTATCTGGTCTTTGTCTACTTGCTGTCCCTTGTTTACTACTACTGTCATTCATTCCCACAAGCAACGATGCTGCAAATAAGTCATTAACAGTCAGTAACAAATAGTATTTAATTGCAAGACCCAACGACCCAAACAAGTGAAGGAAATCTAAATGCAACAGAGCAAATTAGACATAATCCCTACAAGCAGTATTCAAGTTTCCTTGACGTTTCAGGGGGCAAAAAAAAACAGAAAAAAATCGGTTTCAGTCAGGGGAACGAACCAGTCTCTGACAAAGTATCCAAAGCACCTTCCCTCGTCGACTCTGGGTTGTTTTCATTATGTTTGTTTACACCTGTTGTCTCTCCGTGATCACCAACCCTAAGAGAGATCCAATCATCACTGGGGATTCCGTTTGACATCTCGGACTGATTTCTTAAATCAGACTGAGCTGAGGTATCTGGTCTTGTAGGAAGAAAGATTTGAAGTGAGGGATCGTCTCTACTAAATGCCAGAGGATTGTCCACTAATCCATCGTTTGCATCTGCTTCGCCTCGTCCAGCTGATTCTGGAAACATAGGAACAGATGGCATTGATGTCTCTGGAGCTATTGTGTAACCACTATTTATTGCAGGGGCACAGTTCCGTGGACCAGGCTGCAAACCAACTAAACCCTCTGATACATCAGCATCAGATGCAAATAGTTGGAACCCGGGGCCTCCTTGGGTTTCCGAAGAAAACTGCCAAAGGCGCATATCATAATCGTCTTCAAGGTTGGCGAAAAGACCCAAACCCGAACTGGCCCCAGCCGCGCTGTGAGGGTCTTCACTATATGAGTTAATACCAGGTGGGTGCAATGGAAAATTTACCCCGCCATCAGTTTGATTCTCATTGTAGGCTGATCCTCCAGTGACTACAACATCATTTTCTTCATCAGAATCACTGAGAACAATGACATCAGTATTACTCGCTGCTACTGGTTGATGACTCCTATCAATAAAGTTATAGCTTGGATCGACATTCATGGATAAAGAATCGAGTTCCAGCCCATTGTTTCCAAAATCAAAGGTTCCAACCGCATCCTGGTTTACGCTAGGGTCATCGCCATCCCTACCACTTCCAGTGGCACTACTGCTCATTGGTATAACATTTTGCTCCAGATACCCAAGCTTCTCTTGCCTATTACTGGAAGACAAACCATTAATATTAGGTTTAACTTCCCAAAGGCCATTGCGATTCTTCCTTATTCCAAGCTTTAGAGGGGTTGGACCATCTGAGCAACCTTCTTGTTTAACCGGTATTAGCATTTCCATCTTGGGTTTAATCTCATCAATAGTGGGGAAGAGACTACCATCAGGTGTGTGCCATTGTGAGAGCTCCCCCAATTCCCTGCGCTCACTCTCACTTTTGAACTTCACACGCCAAGAGCCATCAGGCTTCAGTTCAATCTCAGTCAACTCTTCATCACAATGTCTCATCTGCCATGCAGGAATACAAGCTTTATAAATATACAATAATGAATAAAAAAAATAGAAATCATCAAGAATTTCAACGTATACAGAGGTTTACCTTTGAAGTGATTCGGTTAAAAAAAGGATCAACAATTATATGCTCCAGAGAGTAGTTCTTCAGACAAATAGGACATTGCCACTGTAGTTAAACAAACCACGAAACAAATAAACTCAGTAAACAATAGGAACAACCCAGTTATCTAGACTACGATATGATACCTGCCTTTCTGGAACGTTGATTTAGCTCCACAAACACCTCCAGGTCAAAACATCCCATGTGTACACAGAGTTTAAATCTCCCAGCAACTTTCATCCTAGAGCCACTCATCTAGTGACACCAACAGAAAGGTAACACTAATCAGTCTAGAAACATACACATCCATCCACATCATCATAAACAGAAATTATGTGATTGCAACAACCTATTGAAAACAAGCTACACTCGACTAAAGAGACTTACAGGACACCGGAGATTGACACCAAAGAAATCTGCGACAACCTCAATATCACTGTCACTGTCGGCATTATCATTTCCAGTTGCACCTCCAACACATCGGCGTACACGCGCAAGAGCATCTTCAAAAGGCTCACCTTTATCCTCATCCGGAATCATGTTTAATACCTAGATGAAGAATAGAGATGAATTTAAAGAAAACTCATAGAAGAACACTAGAAATAGTGATGAATATAGTGAAATAGAATAAAGGAACCAATTTTACAACACAAAAAAATTACACTTAAGAAAACAATAGTGGTCTAATCAATTATGCCATTGCACCATAGATTCAAAAAGACAGGATCTAAGAGAACAGATCGTAACACTATGTAGCCAACAAATTGTAGTCAAAATGCGATAGGGGAAAAAATCGTATAACTTTCAATGCAACCATAGAGTAACTCTAACACAAATTAACTTCCTTCCCATGCGAATACCCTCTCTTCTACTCACACAACAATGCCATTTTTAAAATCAAATTCACCTTATTTACCCCACGCAATGACTGAAGATTTTAATGTTCCGCATGCAACATCTACTTAGTAAATACAAGTACCTGTTGCAGACTCCTTCGCTTCACAAGTCTTACCCCCAAACAAAAACTGCGGGAGTCACATCCACTCAAAGATATCTTGTTAATTCCATCCCTAATACAAGGTGTGATCTGCCAAAAAAAATGTGATGGGAGCCTACTAGATTACGAACAGCTAGATGTTAATTTTAGAGAGAACATATTATTCTATGAGAACAAATAATTGTTACTGAAAAGAGATGAAACACATACAATAGGTCCATCATCGCGGCCATTGGCCCCCAGAAGTTGTGACCCGGGTCTGTTAATAGCACGAACAGGTACACCTATAAAATGGTAATAACTTAGCCATGAATCCATATTAGATAGCATAGAACAAATTTAATGAGACCTACAAACCGATCAAATTAAGATAAGTTTTCTAAGCAAACCTATTCCAAGGATTCAATATCTAAACATACATGAGATTTTATGATACGCTTGAAACCCATGCTCCTAATATTTCTAAGGACATGCTAATAACAATAACTTAGTTTGCAAATCAGACCTAAACTATGAATTGATTCACATACCATTGACCTGCAGATCAGCATACTGAGGCCACTGCATCCTAAACAGAACTTTGTCATTCAAGAGCATACACCAAGCCTGAACACAAAAAAGGTTGATCTGCCAATTAGAAAATACATAAATGTATATAGTGCAAATATCTCTAACCAACTTATAAAATAAACAACCTGAACATCGTACTCATGTTTCACCAACAAGTCTTTGTCTGCCCTTGTTACTTGAAATGTTCTGTCCACATTCTGCATTGGGTTTGAACTGAAAATTGTGCCGGAGTATTAGAAGAACACACACATCAGTTATTATAAAGTTTAAGTAGGTGTTGTTAATCTGGCTAGGAAACAGCCATGATTCTTAAATACTAAAATAAAACATAAATCCCAGCTCAAATAGCTAAGAGACTACGGTTCACCTCATCCCTCAATTGAAATCAACCCCACATTCACAAACAGTATGCAGACCTGTAAGACTTAACTCTTACCACTTCTCCCTTTCCCAGGAAAAAAAAAGATGACACAAAGTATCAAAACTAATTTAACTGCAGGATAAAATGTAATGTAAATGAATTTTCGCTGGAAGTGCTTCGGCTTTCCAACCTAAAAAGTACACAAATCTGAATACAACAATTACTACAAAAGACTTGGTACACTTACCCATCAGTTGGGATCGTTGTTATAGTCAACCTCACCGGATACAATGGATGTGCCATTGTGACCCAAAATCTGCACACAAAAGATCATGTAAGACAGTTGCAAATAAAATAATCATTACATTATTAACCTAAAGATAACATTTAATTTTCGTAAAAAAGTTGGCATTGAAGACAATACTGGACATATGAACACAGATCAAACACTGAAGCAAAAAACAAAAGTGGCATGTTTAAGAGAACAGAATTGTCTGCATCAAGGATGTACAAATAAAAATTAACCAGTAAAAAAGGGAAGTTCATGCGCATCTTACGGGTCAGCTCGGGTAAGACGGCATATTTCACAGTAAAATGATTCAGGAACCGGTGGATTTCCTTCAATAGACTTCTCCGGGACAATGACACAGCCAACATGCTCCCAGACATGGCATCTCGGATCCTCGCACTGAAATTTACAAAATCATTATTGCAACCAGAAGGTATCACCAAAATTTTCTTAAGCCATAATACACCTAGAGATACCGCTTAACTCAAACAGAAGTTGAGACGAATATGTTGTCACAGACTTACCTGTATCATTGACTCTGTCGCTAGCGAGCTTCCACAAATACACCGAACTTTAATATCTGGTTGAAAGGAATCTTCAAGTTCTCCCGTAACTTTTACATTACTAATATCTGAACTAACTTGTCCTTTTGACGCTAAGTCACTTGCCCCAGATGATTGCATTTTCCTGTGGAAACACACAAAATTATTGCCGTAAAAAGAAAAAGTCTATCACTGTGCAAAAAAGGAGAAAGAAAACATGGCATGTCATAAGAAATCCATGGCTAAAACAAGCGCTCACCTATATGCATCCTCCACTAGTTTTGCAACCTTTTCTCTTGCCACTGTATCCTTTTTAGACCACAACCTGGCTGCTGTCAGTAGGCAGTAGGTAATGGAGACAAACGCTTATCAGAACACTCGAAAACTTTTATTCAATTACAGTTTAGGCAATAAACAAATAAACATGAGGCGCGATATACCTTTCTCATCAGAAAGAATAGTCAAGATCCGCTCGACAAGGTCCTGCACAAACATATCAACAAAGAAAACATACCTCACATCAACGACAACCGAAATCGGAAACCGAATTAATCGTAGCCTAGAAAATAAACAATGTTTTAACCTGCTTCTTTCCCTGTTTAGAAAGCCCCAGCTGAGAAAGCACATCCTTGAGCTCTTTTATTCTGAAATAAGCAAGTTTCTCCTGAAAAAATATATTACATAAAACTCTGACCTTTAAGTAAACCATGATTTTATATAAAAAAGAAAAATACAGCAAAAGCCATGAATTATGTTTTTTTCTACAACAACATCAAATCAAAATTCGAATTATAAGTATCCATAAGCAAATATATCCATGCTAATACCTTGCAACTAGTAACCAAATCCATCTCTTAAAACCCACTCAAAACGACGAGTCAGCTCAAATCACACAGCTACAAGCTCTGAAAATTTAGTAACAAAGCCGGAAAATTCACAGCATACACTAGTCTTCATACAGCAACCGATCTAAACATATTAGAAATGATAATTCAATTAGTAAAATAAATTTTCCAAAAATCAACAAAATTCCAAGAAAATGAACAATTTACCCAGAGATCGGATACTGCATATCAAATCATCAGAGAACTGATAACTCAATTGGAAAAAAGTTAGGGCTCCACAAGCTTCGAACGACGCCGACAATGTTCCCAGTTTTGTGCTTTCTTTT
>VBRH01000421.1:0-11805 GCA_014578085.1 Cardamine resedifolia | reverse complement strand
TTTTTTTTTTTTTTTTTTTTGATAAAAACTCATTAATGTTACATTGACTATGTATAATATTATATGTTTTAGTAGATCAAATAAAATGGAAAATGGGGAAAAGATAAGTACAGAAACAAAGAAAAAAAAAACTGATTGAACGAGTAACTTCAAAGTCCTAAGGTTATTACATGTCTCACCATTACACTAGAGAAACATTTTCATTAGTGGCCTCCAAAATTTATTATATTGTGTGACCCTATATTTTTTCTTAATTGTGTTGTATTATGCAGGATCGGCCCTGCAATTTTATGAGCTACAAGTGAAAATAATGTATGGGTCTAGGCTATTAGTATTTAGTAGTAAGATTTTTAAAAAGAAAAGCCTATTATATATATATATATATATATATATATACATATTAAAAGAAAGTATTCGAACCATACATGTTCTCTCATAAGAAAACTACCATCCGAGCTATTAACAATTTTGAAAAAAAACCGAAATTATATTTATTATTCACACGGCAAACATGTATTTGGCTTGCTTGTCTCACGCGCCATCTCTGGTCTTATGGTAGGCAATAGCATGCCCATAATTGATTGATCAAAGTTTTAGTGTTTTCGGATTAAATAGATCCCGTGTTCATCCCTCGTAAACATAGTATTTATAAAAACGTATATCTTATATTCTTATAATACATAATTATATTGTCAAGAAACCTAATTCGTATAAAAGGTTTTCTTTTTCAATACGATACTAAGGTTTTGCCTTATATACAAGAGTTTAGACTTAATACACTTGTGTAAATTATCAAACTATACAATATAAGTTACTAATTATTACTAGCCCCCCCCTAAAGTTGGAGTATGGAGGTCACAAATACTCAACTTGAGCCTAAACTCATCAAACTCTGTTCGTCCAAGAGCTAGCCTTCGTAAGTATGTCCCCGAGTTGATTAGTGGTAATAACATGTTGCGGGGAAATAACTCCTCGTACAATCTCATCGCGAATGAAATGACATTCCTTACCAATATGCTTTTTCTTCTAATGAAAAACCGGATTCTTACTAAGGTAAATGGCGGACTGATTATCACAATACAAAGGAACCGTATAAGAGCAATCAATGCCAAGTGTAGTAAGCAATTCACGAAGCCACAAAATCTCACTAACGGTATCCGCCATGGCGTGATATTCAGCTTCACACGATGATCGAGAGACCACTTCCTGTTTCCGAGTCTTCCATGAGATTGGGGAGCCACCAAGTTGAATAACCCATGCGGTAATCGAGCGACGTGACAAAGGACACGATGCATAATCTGAGTCACACCAAGCCACCATTTTCAAATCAGTATTGGCATGAAGAAAAATACCTTGGCCTGGACTATGCTTCAAGTATCGGACCACGCGTAATGCAGTTTCCCAATGCTTATGTCGTGGAGCATGCATGAACTGAGAGAGAAGATGAATATCGGTAGGCCTTCGAGATTGCACTCTATATGATCCTCGAGATTAAGAACTTTTCCAACGAAAGCTAGTTGATAAAAGCAGTAGTGAGTTCTTGAAAGCACTCATCAATTTTTTTCGTACCTTTGGTCCATTTGATTTCATGTGTCTATTGCTTGATGTGGCCACGATTTGGGTTTGCGTAGGTGGAGGCTGTAAGACTGCAAAATCCTGGATTGAAAATCACGAACAAAATCCAAGTAAGGAAAAACGAATACGCGGAGGCGAGATATAATCTCTTTCCTTAATTCAATAAATCTCCCGCAGTATGGCAGTTTTATGAGATTATGAATCTCAGGATACAACCGTGTTGACACTATAATTGCGACACCCGATTATAGAATCTACGAACTAGATATACGATATACTCTCGAGACTTACTTTTTTGTAAGGAGAGGAAGAAGATTGTTAGAAGCTTTTATTTTCGTTATTGGATGATTTGAGAGAATGAGGCGAGGACCTTATTTATTGTGAGAAGTCGCTTGATCCCCAAGTAAAAGATAAGAGTTGCGAGATTTGGCTTGATCCGCAAGAATATAATATTCTGCAAATATTCTACCTTATCATGCAAGGGATAAGCACGTAAGAGAATATTCCGTCTTGTTCCGCAAGGATAAAGAATATTCCGTCTTGTTTTGCAAGAATATTCCGTCTTGTTCCGCAAGAATAAAAAATCAGAAATATTACGAAAATATTTTTGACGCAATCTAAAATATTTTAGATTTATCTGAAATTATGTAGATAATCTTAAGGAAAAATTAACAAAAAATTGTCCATCTCTCACTCCATAGTGTCTCTTCCCAAAGTTAATGAACAATAGTGTAAGTGTATCACTCTATATATACTAGTGAGAAATTTTTTTCAATGTGGGACATTTACTCATTTTGATACTTAGTCAATTACAAGTTTTTTAAACCTTCCACTTTGGATATTCATTTTTCATTCATTTTAAATTCGATTTTAACATGTAAATACATTATCTTATAGTGCTCATTACAAAGATTCCAAATACCCCAAGATCCGGTAGTTCCGGTGACGGACTTCACCGGAAAACTCGCCGGAAATTTAGCTTTTGACATTTATGTCAAAATTGAATTCCAACAGAGGCTAAGGTAGCCCAGACTTCAACAGTGGTGTTTTCCTTCGAGAGAATCAGTTGAATGACTAGAGAAATAATACCAATAAAGGCGGAGTACATCAGCTTGTCTTAAGATTTGTGTAAAACGTAGTCGGGGTTTGTGATGGTTGTGTCATTAGTGAAGATGACAGGTTCCAGAAATGGTTAAACACATCGAGGGAGCAAGCCAAGTCATAACCGTCAAGGAGAGTATGAAATTGGAGGCTCCACATTATGTAGTTTGAAGCATTGAGCTTTGTAAAGTTTGCCATGTTAACATGAAGAATATACTTGTGAGGAATTGAAAAAGTCTCAATTGTAGCATTGGCATTGGTATTTATGAGGAGTTGATGCTTGGAGCGACCATGGTTTTTTGTGTTGAAAGAAGGAAGAAGACGAAGAAGTTTGAATTGTTACAGAGAATGATTTTTTTTTCAAGGATTGATATTATCTCTGATACCATATAAGGAACGTAGAAGATGATGATTACATTATTGATAATGACAATACATTTATACAAGGACTGAGATGCAGAATATAGACATACAATATTCACAGTAAGTGAAAGAAAAATATGTAGAGAGATTAAAGGCTGTTGAATCTCTATCACCATTCAATGAGTATCTTCTAATAACATTAAATACTCTAACTTTGTGTGAGTCTACAAGCAATGAAGACATACAGGAAAATTTTCACATTGAATGAAAAATTCATGACACCACTCTCTTTGGAAAACTCTGACTGGAATCCACTTCTTATACGGTTCTACCTCGCCACCACAAATGGCCACAACTTTGCTTTCATCCATTTTTTCGCCATATCTGGAACATTTTGTTTGTTAAAGAAGTATCTGGAACATTAATTGTTACCTTACCCTGGCTCCTACAACTTTCCATCTCCATGACCGTATTATTCCTCCACAATACCAAAGGTTACCGTCTCATGTGGGTTGTTCAGTCACCAACAATATCTGAAGAGGTTGTTGATTACACAAAATTTTGTATTTTTTCTGCTTCATCCTCTCCTTCCTCGTCTCACCAGTTTTGAAGCAAAGTGGTGCATAAGATTGTGATTGTCATTGATGGTAAAAGGGAATGATTCCTTTGCAGCTCTTTTAGTCATGCTCATGGAGTTTGTGGGAATAAGTAATACCAAACTGCTCAAAAATGGATCCACTTGATCCTTAAAGTCAGTCTTTGCTTTTGCTTTTACTTCATTTTTGCACTATAATATTCATAACTTATTCGTTGCCTTTTCTATTCAGTTTTCATAAGAATTTTCGATTAGTTGTGACTGTAGAGAAGTTCTAAACTATATTAGATTATAGCTTTCTAATTCAAAAACCAATTGAAAATATACCACTTAAGATCCATGTCCAACTTTCGATGTGTGATATTATTCCCAATACACCCCTCGAGATGATGACACTTTCTAGCCATTGATCTCACTATATTCTGATATGGATCAACATACCAAATTTGGATCGTACGGATTATGGATCGGGTAGGGCAGCATATGATCAAACTCTAATATAATGGAGATAAGTTATCAACTATATTAGATTATGAGCCTCCAACTAAAAATCTATTGACAATGAGTGTATTGGTACATATCTTTTAGGATCTCAATCCTACTTTTGAAATGAGATATTTTTCCCAATAGTGAAAACATGATATAGATGCTCTTTCAATCAAAGACATAACCTTACTCACGAAAACTATGTACAGACAAAATTTATACATAGACAATTTTGCCACATCATTTGTGTTATAGAAATATATGATACCGAAAACAAAAATTCTACAGGAGAAAAGATACGAAGTTTAGAGAAAGTTGTTAAATTTCATATATGAACATTGAGTTGTTGGCAGAGGAAGAAGAGACTGATGGTGCTGATAGTGATGAGGTCAATGAACTGGAAGTGATTGCCAACATAGGTACTCCGAATAACACCGGAATCGAAACTCCAATTCCGGGAGAATATGGAGAGAAATAAGGTAAATTTTGATGTCTATTTATGTATTGCACCAGTTTTTCCATGTTAGGTCTTGATTCTGGTACGATGTTGGTACAAAGCAACGCGAGTTTCAGAACTATTTCGACTTCCCCGGGTACGAATTTGCCTCCCAATCTTGTATCAGTAGCATCAACTAGAGAACCTTTTCTCCAGCATTCACAAACCCACTTAACCAAATGTCGTTTCTCAACTGGCATCTCAGGATCAAATGGTCTCCTCCCACATGTTACTTCAAGCATGAATGCACCAAATGCATACACATCAGTTTTAGTTGAAGTTCCTGTTGATGTTAGCTCGGGCGCCATGTAACCTATAGTTCCTACAGCACCTGTTGAAGACAAATTAGTTTCACGATCATCAAACCTCGCCATTCCAAAATCTCCTAAGAACCCTTGGAGATTTCCATTTAACATGACATTAGAAGCTTTGATATCTCGGTGTAAAACAACTTGAGTAGCTCCTGTATGCAAGTAACAGAGCACAGATGCGATATCTCTCAAAATCGCAAGTCTTTGAGACCATGAAAGAGGCGGTGTATCGCCGTGAAACAAGTATTGATCAACACTACCTCCTTCCATGTACTTCGAGACCAGCAATAGCTCGCCTTTTCGCCTACAATACCCGAGAAGAGGAACCAAATTCTTGTGCTGTAAACTTCCCATTGTTCACAACTTCAGCCACAAACTGTTTCACCCCTTGCTCTGCATCATGTGATAGTCTCTTTACTGATATATCTCCTAAAAGAGGCAGAGCTCCTTTATAGACTTCTCCAAAACTGCCTCTTCCAAGACGACTATCTCTGTTAAACTCTCTTGTTGCTTTGTACAAAGATTCGTAGGAATAACGAAGAGGACCGTATTCTTTTTCCCATGGCTCTTTCACTTCTGCATACTTCTTTCTCCTGTACAGATACACTCCTCCTAGAACCGCCATTACTATGAGTGCGAGTAGAACAAGTAGAACAATAAGCAGAGGAGATGTTTTCTTCGTATCCATGAAATGAGGAACCGTGGGAAGATTAGAGATGTTAAGGCTCTTTAACAACACTCCACCTTTGCTGAAACTCCACCCTAAGATGTATTGGTTACTTATCAATGTTCCAGTTGCCGCAGAAAACCCAACAAACGCTTTTCGATCCGGGAAAATTGCGGTCATATTGATGTTTCTTGACAAAAGAGGCTTACTCGGCTTCTGATTTTTTAAAGATGCTAATGTAACATTGAGTAGAGTATCTTCATAATCAATCCATACCTGAATAGCATCTCCACTCAAGAGTGTTAAGCTTTTGTTCTTCCTTTCTTTGTCTGAATAATATGAAGCTGAAGCAGAAACGACAGATTTGAGGCTGTTTACGTCTATACCGACATGGTTTTTGTCGATATCATCAAACTCTGCGCTCAGGACAGTATCAAGCTCGATAGCTAAAACATGAGAAGAAGGCGATCCATTAGTTGAGATGTTAAAGAGTCCTAAGTATTGAGATGGAAGTGCTTGTCTGAGATCCATTGAAGATGATAGAACAAAGGCAATCCCATGACCACCATCAACTCCTGGCTTAGGGACAAGAGCGCAAACGAAATGAGTTGAGAAAGAAACAGATTTTGATGAAACTGTACCAAAATCAAATGGTCGGTTGAAGAAAGCATGACCCATTCCCTGAGTCGTGACGTCCGTTAGCTGCAAAAGTCTATCTGAGAATTGGATTCTTGCAAGGCCGTCAAGGTAAAGATCATCAGAATGATATAGTCCAAAGCCATTGAAAACGAAACTGAAGTCTTGTTGACTGGAAAAGCAAATCAGATTAGCAAATAAGAGAAGAAGAAGAAGAAGATGCAATCTTTGAGCCATTAAGTTTCGTTTTATATCTTCAAACCAATTTTAGACGTTCCAATCTTATACTCTAAGCAAGAAATAGTTGACTTTAGAGCTTTTATGTTTATAGCCGTGATAACTACAATAATAATAATATAGTTTTATTCGTTCAAAAATCTACTAAAATTCCTATAGAAAATATATTATCTGATTCTACTCTCGTTTTGACAATGTCAAGTGGAGATAAATAAAAGCGAAATAACCTGGAAGCAAGCCATTATTGGTTTAATTAAGTCATCCATGAAAAGACAAAGATTCTTCAGGCTGCAGCTATCTATACGACTTTTGGGAAGAAGGTGTGTGTGCTGATACTGGGAAGAGGAGATTCTGCATCTACACTACTTAGGTAACGTGCTTAAGAAGCATCCAGTAAAAGCAGGGAGAAATCTATAAATTATATTTTACCCAGGGTATAAACATAAATATGCTACAAAAATATGCATTAATAAATTAGGTTAATTTTAAAAAAGTTATAGGGGCAACTGCCCCTTCCATTACGTTTGTGACTCCGCTAAAAAACCTACTTTGTCAAAACCTATTTCATGGTCTATACACGAACCGGTCCACTTTAAAACGATTTCTATTTTCTACCTTTTAAGAAATGGATGATTGATAAAAATTGAAATATTACGAAAATAGCCATTTTGTAATGGCTTAAAAACCATTTTGAACATATTGAATAGTACTTTCGCTATAGTGATGTTACGTATAGTGACAATTTTATGGCGAATTTATTTTTATTGGGTGAAGAAAAGTTGTGATACACGGAAACATTATTTAGTACACGAAAACATTATTTGATACATGGAATCACTATTTTTTCGTAGACAATACATAACACAAAGAGTGACATCCATGACGTACTATTATACACGAAAAATACCAAAAAAAAATTATACAATTTTCACAAGAATTACAACAGAGAATTAGAAAAGATGATGTCACTGGGTTTAAATCAATTACTGGAAATCCTATACCTTAAGTTTAGGCTTTAGAACTTAAACCACCTAGGCGAAAGAGGGAAAAACCGAATAAGCATATGTTGTGTATGTGAAATTTGAAGTTTTAGAGTATGAACAGAAAATATGATGTCATTAGTGTTGAATAAATGATTGAAAACTATATCATTATTTTGGGATTCCGAACCCACACCACTCATTCGAACGAGAGAAGAAAACAAACAATGAAAACCAGCACAAAAAAAAAAAGTGTTGTGTGCTTAAAAAATCGAAGTCATGGAGAACTTGAAAAACAAAACAATAAATTATAAAATAGAAAATCCAAATATAATGTTTTAGCTATCCAAACATAATTTTTTTATAGACAAAACATAACATAGAGAGTAAAGTTCATAGCATACTATAGACGAAAATACAAAACAAAATTTGTACATTTTTCATACAAATAACTACGGAAAATTAAAAAGTATGATATCATTAGGTTTGAATCAATTATTAAAAAATATATCCTAAGTTTGGATTTGAGAACCCAAACCATCCCCACGAAAGAGAAAAAAAAAACAAAGTAATAAAACAAACCGAATAAAACATGTGTTGTATATGTGAAAATCGAATTCCTAGGTTAAGAGGGGAAAATTTGATATCATTAGGTTTAAATAAATTACTGAAAACTATACCCTAATTTTGGACTTCCGAACCCACGCTACTCTTTCGAACAAGGGAAAACAAACAAGAAAAATCAACCTTGAAAATCGAAATTCTTAAGTATGAGGGGAAAATTTGATGTTATTAGGGTTGAATCAATTATCAAAATCTATATCCTAATAAAACTAAGTACTATATTATAAATAGAGAACCCAAACATAATATTTTAGTTATCCAAACAGAATCGTCTGCTGAACAAAACACATAACAAATATCTTTCTACTAAAACACATGGACAAAATAAAAACTGATGGAAAAACAAAACTTTCAGCTGATCAAAAGGGCAAAATAGGTTTGAATCAATTACCAAAATTTATACACTAATAAAACTAAACTCTACATTATAAATAGAAAATCCCAATAGAATATTTTAGCTATTCAAACAGAATTGTCTCATAGATAAAACATGTAACATATATTTGTGTACGATATCTCGTAGACAAAATAAAACATATGGAAACAAAAAGTTTCTGCTGATCAAATGGCAAAATAGTCTTTTTACACAGATATTAAATGTGGCTTTTTCGAGGAACATTGGCAGAATAGTTTCTTCAAAAATCATTATGAAAATAATGGCTTTTTGAAATCATCTTTTTGTCCCTCATAGATTATTGATAAAATTATACCAAGCAGCCGACAACAAAAGGCCAATATGTGAAGATTAAGGTCATGATTGAAGTTCCAAAACAAAGTAGTATATAAGAAATTAATACTAAAGACCAAAATTAGGGATGTCAAAACGGATTAACCCGTCTCATTTAACCAGTCGCACGGCGGATTGAACTTAATTACTGTTTTTACCGGATTCATCCGCCAAAACCCGCGGATTACAAACTAATAACTCTAATCAGCTCCGAATTATAATCGCGGGTTTGACAGGTTAACTTGCAAGTTTTCGAAATTGAGATAACAAAAAAAAATTACACATCATTGTGATCAATTTCATCTGGCTTGTCTTACGGCAAGGCAATGGCATGCTCTTAAGTGACTGATCAAAGTTTTAGGCCATGTTCATTTTTGCATCCAAATGTAATATATGGATGCAAATGGTCAAATACTGTTCAGTTGATCCATTTAAGTTTTGTATCTGGAAACCAAAATTGGGTGAAAATTTAAAAAATCCGGATATTTGAGATGTTGAAATAAAATAGTTTGGATGGTGGAATAAAATAGCCTCATTATATCTTCAAACCCAAACTAAAATCAAAGACCTGAAAGATGTCTTTCTCTTTTGTCGTAGACTTCTTTCTTTGTGACATCCACCGATTCGTCGGAGAATACATTGTTTTGGCTTCTATTTGTGTTCTTTCTTGTCGTCTGTGTAAGTTCTTCGCTTACTCATATTTAATGTTTTTGTTTGGGTGTTGATTTCTTTTCTTTTATTCTATAGCACCAGAAATTACGTGGAAACAAATGCATGTTGTTCTTGTAGAAGATTTCAATTGTCATTGTTGCTAACCAAATAAACAACATTTGCAGGTTGTATCCAGTGGCGGATCTAAGGCATTGGAGGGTGATGTATGTGCCACATGCTCTTTCTTATTTAGCTAACGTAACTTTGATGATATGTGTGAGTGCTAAATCTCACTCCTAAGATAGTTATCGGGATATATTGGGTATAAATTCTCCTGAGACCGAATTACAAGAAGAACGATGAAAACGAAAGAAGAATTTATATTGAGCTCGAACAGAGTATCGACAAGGTTACAATTTCTTTAGTAAATTTTTTTGTTCTTAATCTCTTTTTAGCCCGGATTGATCTGCCATTCTCCTCCTCTTCATTCTCTTATTTATAACGAGCTCCACAATCGCCGTATCTCCCTCAAAACTGCAGCTCGATCCTATCTCTCCGAAATCGCCGCTCCACGTATCTCGCAACTCGTTTGGCTTGAACTCCTCAACCACCTCGTATTGATCTTATCGGGCTTAATGGGCCGTTTAAGGCTTATCCCTCAAATCCCGATCTTTGGGCCTAAGAAACTCACCTCCAACAATATATATATATATATATATATATATCAAAATTTCTTTAATT
Source organism: Cardamine resedifolia (assembly GCA_014578085.1). Taxonomy (NCBI): domain Eukaryota; kingdom Viridiplantae; phylum Streptophyta; class Magnoliopsida; order Brassicales; family Brassicaceae; genus Cardamine; species Cardamine resedifolia. The sequence goes on along the minus strand of VBRH01000421.1, from coordinate 1,615 downwards.
CTATAGGTTGTACCCTTTAACTTTGGATCCGCCACTGGTTTTATCCAAATTGTACATAAACAAACGACGCATCCAAATGTTACATCTAGATTCTACATATAGATGGTACATAAACAAAACATTTGGATGTTACATCCCGATATTACATCTAGATGCTATATTCAAATGCACTATCTAAATATAAAAAGGAACATGACTTTAGTTAGTGTTTTCATATTAGGTAGATCGTAGTTATATATATGTTAAGAGTTAAAATATTCATCATAAACATAGTAAATATACCTATACCTTAGATTCTTATAAAATACATACAAAACTATCTATTGTGAAATCATCTATAAAACCATTCTCCATAGAAAACAACATGAATTGAAATTGCTCATAGTGGAAAACTGAGAATAAAAACAATTCTTATGTGCTGACCCTACAATTATAATTAGTACTTAACCTACTTTATAGTTTAGACTATTATTTTTGGCCCAAATATTTGTTTTTTTTTTTTTTAATTTTGTAGCAGTTGATCTTATCTTTAATAACTAGTTGTTAAGAAAGTCAACAATTACGACATCGCACATATTCAAGCAGCCATTCGTACAGTAATTGTGGAGCCCATCGACAATATGCATGCACAGTAACTTGCTTTTATTTCTCTATATAAACGATCGAATTCGATCGTTTGTAATCACAACATTTTCTTCGTAATTCAATAGAAGAAAACTCTCTTTCTTTATTCTCTCATCAGTATCCCGATTCTTTCACGGGTATAAAACTTTCGTCTTTATTAATATTTATCTTTATGATAAATTATAATTCTGTTTTTAACACGTTATCAGCACTATCACTCTGTGATTATGCTAAAATTATTTTCATCTTTATTTATTTATTGTTTATGTCTTATGGCTGCTTTATGCACCATAATTCCGGACGGCCAAGCCGCCATCATTTATTTATTGTTTATGTCTTATGGGTGCTTTATGCACTATAATTCCGGACAGCTAAGCCGCCATCATTTATTTACTGTTATTATGGATGTTTTATGCACCATAATTCTATCACATATTTTAGCTGCTAATTTAAATATGATTGACTATGTTACAATATTTTTGTTGTTAATATCTGTATATATTATGGTTTTATATAAGGAGGCTCGGCCGCCTATATATAACCATTTAATCTGAAATTTGGTAAATTTATCTGATTGATTATCAAGAGTTTTCAGATCATTTTTTTCACACTCCCAACGGTCACAAAGAAAAATTTTCAAAAACTTTTTCAAAAATTCAACACTTTCCATCGGCTAGGAATAGTGTTTTCAATCTATATATACATTCATTTCATCAAAACAAAATTTTTCATCTCTCTAAAAACTCTCTCCGAAAAAACAAGAAGAATTTGCAAGTTTTGAAAGTTTTGAAGTTTTGAAGTTTTGAAGAATGCTTCGGTTACTTTTAATCTTCGTTTTGAGAATCATTATTTCGTGTATCTATAACCTTTGCGTTAGATAATTTACTTCGTATGAATATTAGTTTATTTATTTGTACGCTATTTGTTTTTGTAATCGCTTGTATTATCAATATCAATGTTTAAATTTTAAATATGTAATATCATCTTATGA
>VBRH01000420.1:29718-41356 GCA_014578085.1 Cardamine resedifolia | reverse complement strand
TGATCCCCGCCGAGTTGAACGTTCCAGGACTTCGACGAACCGAACTCCCTCTCGATGAATCATGCAACACAAGGATGATGAAAGATGTTTTAGACATGATTGATGAAAGAAGGGATCAAGCGTGAGTTCAGCTCCAGAATTACTAGTAAGCAACGGCTCGGTATTACAATTCAAAGGTAAGGAAGCGATCCTTACAAGAAGGAGACCTCGATCTGTGAAGAGTATTCGAAAATACAAAGGAGGTCGGAGCAGGGAAGCTTGGTGTTAACTGGGAAAGGCCTTATCAAGTAACAAAAGTAATATTTAATGGCGTTTATCGACTAATGAATCAAGAGGGGATCCTAGTACGAAGACCTTGGAATGTTATCAATTTAAAGAAATTTCATGTGTAATAAGCATTGGGCGGTCATGTATCATGAACTACGGTTTGGTTTGATCCCAATTTGGGTACGTAGGCAACCCACTAACACGGGCACATCTACTAAAATAGTATTTCTCTTCGTTACAGAATAGGATTTGATTTTATAAAACAAGAAAAAGGGGAATAATCAAGGTTCATGCTTGAGGGGAGTATCGGTCATAACCACTTCATCATCATAAGAAGTCTCCTCCGCCACTTCTTCTTCCTGCGGTTCGCAAGCCCTAGTCCTTCCTTGGTTCCTTATATATGTTTGCATATATTATCATCAGAAGAAATCTCCTCCACCACTTCATTAAAACCGTATTTCTCCCACTTAAAGGGATTAACCTTGAGGCGTTGGATTCTTTGTTCTGATCCTGCAATTTTTTTTTCGAGAATAACCCGCCTATATCCCAATTCCTGGCGCCAGCCACACTTGCGCTTATGGTGATCGACGAGCTACACAGAAGGGAGAATCAAAGCGTAGCAAACCATGAGTCAATAAACTAAGGAATCATTCGTCAAATAGAAAACACATCTAAGTTTTATAAAAAAGTTTGCAGTCACTAGGGATTCATTACAAACCGCATCAAGGAAGTCGTTACAATCCTCCTTCCCTTTCCCCTTCAGGTGAAAGATAAAGTGAGGATATAAAACTCATGAAGGGTCGTAGTCATCTCCGAATTGAAACGGGGGACTGGTGACAGTATGGTCCAGACGAGAGTTCAAATTTGCCATAAAAAGGTGATAGGAGGAAAATCAATAAGAAGAGTATGAGGAGCTTAACACCTAGGTTCTAATATTTATAAAGGCATCTAGGGCATTCAGAGCAATTAAAGACACTATGTCGAGTCCAAGATGGAGATAGTTTTGGTATGCGCAACTAAAGTTATTTGCATGCGTGCATGAAGAGGGCAGTAGCGACCTAGGGCTTTATAGCCTTTAGGATAGCACGGTCGCCAAAACTATCCTAGTGGGCTTTGACAAGATCAGCAAAATAACAAAAAGGCCCATTAAAGTTAAAGTATCCAGCTCGGGCTGCGAACCGTTAGCGGTTCGCGAATGTGTTCAAATACTCAAATGGAGCACCAATTCAAAAGTCGAGCCACATCCTCGCAGTTTATCGAGGATAACTATTTAGCGTTTTCCTTTAAAATGGTAAGGGTCTGATCAACCTAGTTTCTCTTGAAATACAACTCGACCAAGAGTATCGAATAAGTCAGACCTTGCAAACCCGACATAATTTTTCAATATATACCAACGAAAAATGGGTAAGGAACGTTCCATAAAATGAAAACTAATAGTTGAAAGAAACTTTAAAGATAAAGCCCCTCAGGCAAAGATAAAAGCGTAAGTCTTAATAAGAATTAGAAAAGAGAGACAACCCCCATAGTATTATGAACGCAGTCATACTCAGTTTGGTTTTGGGAAAACATCTTCGGTATTCGGAGGAGCTTTACCTTGGATATCATCAGTGGGGACCGTGGCGTGCCCGCCAATTTCCCTCTCAAGGACTGCAATCCTTTCAGTTGGAATAGTGGGGGGATCACTCACATCTTCAGCCGCTGCGCCAGAGCTTGGATCCAAGCCAGAAATCTCATGAGGATGAAGGATTAATGGTTCATTGGTCGGAGGGTGCTTGGAACTAGAATCCAGCTGAGAGGGAGAGTCCGCAAAAAATAGTACAAAATGTTGCAGGTCAAGGCTTGAGTACGGTAGAGTAGCAAGCTCTTCTTCCAAGGCAGCCATATCAACTTTCACCTTTCCAGATTCGTCCTCAAGAGTAGTTTCACCCTCCTGGAGTTGAGTGAGCAAAACCAGGTTGCTCTTCAGTTCATCAATATTAGAGCTAAGCTGATTCTTGGCCCTAGAGGTCTTGAAGTAATTCTCAACCTTTCGGAGAAACTCTTGACCGCCCTCCTTAACCTCGTTCCTAGCAGCATGCACTGATTTTACCAGATCACGGTCTCGAGACTCGAGAAGGAAGTTATACTTGAGCTCCAACTCGCTAAACCTATCTCGAGAAGCCCCCAGCTTGCCTTTAACCCAAAGAAACTTGGATCTGACCTAGGATAGCTCAGATACCAAGTCCCTCACTTTCTTCTCCAAAGCCGAGACCATGGATTTCGCCTCGTGGTACTCTCTCTCTATCCTCTTAGCACATTCAAGTTATTCGAAGTCCATGTCAGCCGCCTCGTTCATACTATGGCTGGTCAGTTCAAGGTCAGCAACCTTCTTTTTAACATCCACGAGCGCCTCAGATTAGTTGGCAAGGAGAGACTCGTAATAATACACCAAACCATTCACTTCCTTAATGGAGTGCAAGGAAGCAACAAACTGGCACTCATGAATGGCAAAGAAAAATTTAAAATTGGTAGGAATAGCTAAGCAAAGATTATCCTGAGAGGAGTGGTACAAATGGTGAAGATAGATTTCACGAACATTCTCCCTCCACTTTTCAAAAGAAGGAAGCTTCTCACCAGTTTGGGCCTTTAAGCATCTAAAGATATCACCCACCGATTCCATATCTAAAAAAAAAATAGAAGGGACCAACGTGAGATAGGGGAAGGTATAAAACATATGTACGACCGGGAGAGTACCTTTAGGGGATTTAGCCTGAGGAACAAGGCTGGACGATGAACTCCCATGACCTCGGGAGGAAATCTCATCACTACGGTGAACTTCAACGGGACTCCCCTGGATAGAGACTCCACTACGAACGTCTTCCTGTGTCTTTTAAGCCACCGCTTTGGTACGAGCTTCGGAATTCCAGCGACTAGATGAAGTCATCTTGGAGATATTCATTACCACGACTTTTGGTGTTTCCACCACGGGGCGAGGAAGCCGAATCGGGAGCTTTTCGTTTCTTCAAGAATTAATGAAGCAATAGGCTCGTCGTTAGGCTCTCTCCCTCCGATGAGAAGAGTAGAGGAAGGAGTGTTGTGAAGACTTGGGCCGGAAACAGCCATCGACCGCGTAGCCTCTGGAGAACCATCGTCAACCAAAAAAACTTTGTGATTAATTTTACCAAAAACGGCCGGAGTGTTGCTCTTTTTCTCCTTACAAATCGCAGAGATTTTATCCCTAAGCTCATTTTCCCTCATTTTCTTTGTCGGTATTCTTTCCCGAAGAGAGAGGCCGGGAATATCCTTTTCGGCTAGAGGAGGGCTCAGATTCCTGGTTACTCCAGTTCTAAGACTATCTACAATGGTTGATTTATTCAACACCCTCTTTTTCACTCCACATCATCTTATCTCTCTTCCACTTAATCATTCAACACCCATTTTAATTTTAACCTCTACAATAGTTTTGTTTAATAAAATTCAACACTCTACCCCCACATTTTTATTTCATATTCTTTTTATTTATTTATGTTTTCTATTTTTATGATTATATGCAAATAACGATTAGCGATTGAAATTAAATAGAATTTTGGATGTTACAAATTTTTTTTCTTATTTTAGATTCTTATATTTTCCAAGTAATATAAAAATATAGATATTCATTATGAAAACAAATAAAGTTACAAAAAACATAAAATGCAATACAATATATTAATAAGCACACGACACAATTAAATAAACACACATAATTTAATTAGTACAATAAACTCAATTCAAAAACAATAAAGCTTTTAAATCACACATAGAGACTTTAAAATCTCTTTAATTACCAAATTTTGCCCATACGTGTTTTACTAAATTTGCTGCAATTCATGATGTACATTTGAATCACGCAACTCAGATCTAGCACGCACATGATTTACAAATGAAGGTAGCACCTCGGTCGAGAATGGTTGCAGTGTACTATAGCCACTTTCCTTAGATTGATCAAAATCGGTCCAATGTTGAGCATATGTATCTCGTTCATCCTCAACAATCATATTATGCAATATGATGCATGACCTCATGATGATTGCCAAATCGGCTATGTCCCACATACGAGCTGGTTCACGAATTATTTTAAATCGAGCCTGCAACACTCCAAATGCACGTTCGATGTCCTTCCGACATCCCTCCTGACGTTGTGCAAATAACTTGTCTGGTTCACTCTGAGGAAGTCTAATTGACTTGACGAAAGTTGGATAAGAAGGATAGATACCGTCAGCTAGATAATATGCCATATCGTATGGATGTTGGTTCACGAAGAAGTTCACTCTTGGAGTATTTCCTTGTTCAACATCATCGAACACTGGTGAACGATCTAGAACATTTATATCGTTCAATGTGCCCGGACACCCAAAAAATGCATGCCAGATCCAGAGATCATGAGATGCAACTGCTTCAAGAATAACAGTGGTAGTTCCCTTATCACCCCGGGTAAATTGACCTTCCCACGCTGTAGGACAATTTTTCCATTCCTAGTGCATGCAATCAATACTCCCAATCATCCCCGGGAATCCCCGTATCTCGCTAACATGCAGAATTCTTTGTAGGTCATCTTGAGTTGGAGCTCTGAGATACACTTGCTCATATAATTGTATGATTCCCTTACAGAATCTTCGCAAGAACTCCAATGCTGTAGTACCTCCTATTTTGATGTATTCATCGACGGCGTCATCCGCTACACCATATGCTAACATTTGCATAGTTGTGGTACATTTTGGTAATGGAGATATACCTTCTTTATTGGCTGTATCAACTCGTTGGGTGAAATAGTTGTCACTGCTTGAAAGGTCTCCAACGATCCGAAGAAAAACATTTTTTTGCATCCAGAATCTCCGACGAAACATTGCATCGCCATATGTAGGTTGATCGGCAAAGTGGTCATTAATCAGTCTTTGGTTTGCGGCTACATGATCTCGCTTGAAGTATTTTCTCTTGCTACGAGTTGCATAGTCTATCTCTATTTTGTTTCGATGCTCTCTAAACCGGTTCACGATATATCTCTCTTCAATTTCAGACTGCCTTTTGTAAGCTTCGATATCAAAAGGAAAATCAGATGGATCCATTGATATTTTTTTTAGTAGGATAAGATTTGTGGTATTGATACATCAATGGAAGAAAAAGTACTCATATATAAGAAATTGAATGGTTGAAATTACCGGACTCCAAACACACATTATTAATAGATAAGGATTGGATTCTCTCATAGAAAGCCAAAAGTCACGGATTTCATTGTCAGAGAAAGAGCCAAACACACATTATTAAATCAGAAACAGCCAAACACAGATTATTAAAACAGAAAGATCCAAACACACATTATTAAAGCAGAAGGAGACAGACACACATTATTAAAGCAGAAAGAAACAAATTATAAACAGACACTTGACAACAATTAATTTCCAAGTAGATCGTGACTCAACTTCTCCAACAGTTTTTTGCTCTGGTCACCGAGATGCTCTTTTTCACTTAGCTTCATAAACATCTTCATCTTCTTAGCTTCAATGCTTTCTTTCATTAATTGGTTTGCCTCCTCTTGCCTCATGGATATTTTGTCCAATCGTTCCAACTCTTGCTCCTTGAATTGTTTGAATTCATTCCACTCTTCATTGACCACTTCCAAAGCTGCACCCTTACCTTTTTTTACCCTTTTTTTTGCTGCATCCCTCCCCATTGGACGAGCGTTAGATCCTACAGAGCTCGAGTCAGTTGCATCACTCTCACGGGATCTCTTAGATCCACTGCTTCCAGAGCCAGTATTTCCTCCTACCAGACTACCAAAACGTGGTTGATCACGAATAGCGTGCCATTCTGACATTAAATTGAATTGGCCTTTTGAACCACTTGAATATAATTCATGCGCTTTTGCAAATACATCATTCTCTGACCACCCGCTCTGTTGCATACGCTTGGAGTTACCATAAGCGCCAATCCATTTGCCCAGTTTTAGGTTCATGTAGTTGAAATGATTTCTACATGAAGCTCCATCACGCAGTGGACGAAATGAGAAATGGTCATTATAGTAGTCAGCAATTTTACCCCAATATGCTTCACCTTTTTGATTTTTGCCAACAACGCTGTCGGTTCCATATTTAATCCATCCACTCACTAGCACCAAATTCTGCTCAGTGGTCCATTTGGGGCATTTGCGGAAAGTAGAAGTGGAATTGTCTGCATTCGGAGTGACTTCAATAACACCACTCATATCACCAAGAGCCATTTGAGTAGAAAATTCGGGAAATTCAGTTACTCCAACGTTTCCAACAATTTCATTACCCGTTGGAGTAGAAGAACAAGGAGCTGTTTGAGATGAATATGGCATCATCGATCCATAAAATGGAGGATAGTTTGGAATAGCTGAAGGCATGAAGAAATTTGGTGAAAACCCATAATTTGGTATATTTTGGGGTTGATTGGAAGATTGATTTTGAAATTGATAATTGTTGGGATTTGGGTAGTTAAAAGGAAAATTAGTAGAATTTTGGATGTTGAAAGGATTATTGTTAGGATCCATTTCACAAAAAAATGATATTTTTTTCTATGTCCAAATAAAATGAAACAAGTTTATATTTATAGAGTATGAAAATGATGAATTTTAGTATAAAAAGAATTAAAAATAAATTATTTTACTATGAAATAATTGCCTTCAAATAATCTAGATGAAAAAAAAATATCAAAAATATCAGCAACCAATAATATTTGGACACATGTCTGAATCGTTTTCTTATCCCACAACCAATTTTTCGGTCCAATTAGTGAATGTCACGTGGTCAAATGGAGCCATGAAGAGCCATCTTCATCGAGATTCAACCGGTTGAATCTTTTCAACAATGTTTAATACACATCATTTTCAACTCATCATTCAACATATCATTGTAGTAATTAAGCTGTTGAAAATAAAATTCAACACCCCATTGTATGTAGTCTAACAGGGTGACCAGTGTTGTGAATACGATTGAGTGTAAAGAACCTCCAAATGACTTCACCTTCGATAACAACCCGAAAAAAGTCAAGAAAACTCTCTGAAGGAGGAGGGCGTATTTGATCCGCTACTAAAAAAAAAAAAAATCTACTAATCATAAACTAAATCAATCCCGAGTAGTCGTATAAAATACAAAGTAGGTAGTCCAGAATCCTTACCGCTTTTAGGAGACCAGCGGACCGGAAACATTCCAGCCAAACAATTAACAGAAGCATCTTCGTCGACCTTATAAAAGAACCAATATATGTGTCAGTTGTCATCTCGATTCGGCAACCCGACGATGAGGTTCCGTTCAACGTTCAGATAGGCGGCAAATATTTCCGATGTGGGAACTTCTCTGACCTGGATGAGCTCAAGAAGCTTGGAAACACTCAGGGTGAAACCAGCCTCCGCCGCTACAGTGAGTGAACAGAGAATCACGTGCAGCAGTAGCCAACTCGATGCGATCCCGAGGAGGTGAAGGTACAAAATCAGCACCTCTGGAAGAGGAAAGAATAAGTCGCACCCCTTGAAATAGACCTCGTAGGCGCAGCAGTAGCCGACTCGATGTGATTCTGGTGATTCATCGGGTTCAGGAAGAGCAAATTCAACATTTGGTGGGACCCAACAAAGCAAAGGAAAATGGGGACCACATGCATCTCCCAGGCGAGTGCATTCGACGGTTTCCGTCGGAATTACAGTTTCTTCACCTATTGGAGAACTAGCCCTCTCCAACCTACGAGATGCGAAAGTTGAAGGATTCATATCGCGAAAGTGACTCAAAAATTGAAAGGCAAAAGATCAAAGGGAGAGAAGAAATTAGAAAAGGCAACAAAAAAATTCTGGTGAAAGTCAGTAATCGCTATTAAGGGGCGAGGGGTGATAGAACACAAAACGTAAATATGAAAAGCATCACCTTTAACCAAGATGGAGATAACCGCCCCAAGAGCAAGGGGGGAAGTGGGACAGTTTTTCCCATTTTATGAATAAATTAAAAGTTAATGATGACTCATGTCAGGAAAACAAATATATGTCTCGAAGTTTAAGTAATGCATGGATAAGATGAGGAGTTAATTAAGGTGAAAAATAAAAGACGTGTCAGCGCAAACAACTTTAAGTCCAACGAGCTATAGCACCAGCTCGCAGGACTTGGGGAGTAATTGTTGGTACCATATCCTGCACGAAGATCCAGCGGTTCGGGAATGCTGCTACGTGGAGGACGTATAGAAATCGTTGCATACAAGTCAACGAAAACAAGTCAGAACGAGTAAAAATAAGGAATCAAAATCCACAATAGCTTAGAGAACGAAGCGATCCCCAGCTTGAGGGAGGAGGTAAAGCATTCGAAAAGGGTTCGAGGACGGCATAAAAAAGCCTAACAAAAGCCTAGTTCAACTCAAAAATCAAGACGTTACGACAATTAAATGTATGATCAAAATGAACACATCTAAGGCGAATCATTGAGTTAATTAGCAATATTTTATTCCTAGTCTTGTATAAATATTGTCTAGAAATGCCTCGAGGGGAGGATCAAATTCTTGCTCTGTAAAATCATACTAAAGTATCCAAAATGGTGTGTGCCATCGATGTTACACCTTGATCCTCCTATGAAGCAATAAAAACTAGAAGTTCGAAGAAATATGCCTTCGCAGAGTATAACAAATAAATTACATGATGCATTTGCAGATACTAAACCGGTAATTAAGTCACATATAATAGCTGCAAATGCTCATGCTCGAATTAAACTTCCACATAAACGTGAAAAATCAGGTGATACACGTGAGTCTCAAATACGCCCGAAGCGTGGTAGACCAATTAGCATTGTAGACAAAAAAATCCTTGAAAAAAGGAAGTTGAAAAACATTATGTTCTCACAATAACAGAAAATGTTCTGGAAGAAAAAAATTATGATCCTCACAAAAATATGGAACATCATGAATCTGAAGAAAATTATGAGATTCTTATAATCACGTTTTGCAACACTACAATTATCCTATCGTGTGTGTAATACTTTAGGTATCGAACCTCAAGGAAACAAGAATAACAAGTCTCTACTCAATCTAAGCAATAAAAAGTGGTTTGTGTTTTAAAACAAAATTTGAATCTAAATGAACCAGGAAATGACTAAAAACGGTTTTGAAATCAAATAAAAGAAAATCAAACTATTGGGGTATATGTAGCTGACTAGGGTCAACAATTGCCAACTAGTAGAATTTAATCTACTTAACACAACTAATCATTAGGTCTTTAATCACTAATCTCAACTAATCCACTTTTATGGCACTAATCTCTTCACTAATTATCTAATAATTAATAACTTTCGTTAGATATCAACTGATCAGTGAGCATTGATTACAAGCCTAAATAACCACTAAACACCCTAATCAACTATTCCTATAATCTATAAATGTAAATCACTTGATATTTTGGTTCAAGCATTTCATCGAACACCTTCCGCACATGAAATTGCCTAAGTCCTAAACTAGCATTAATACCACCTATCAAGCAAGGATCTATGTTGTTATAAGCCTAAATTCCACTAATATACTTTTAATCACCCTAGATATACCTTTCCCAAGAGCTCTAAAAACACTACTCACTAGCAATCATGTTAACACAATGCAACATGGTTGATCTTTGGTTAATCATGATTATAAGAAAATATTTGAAAGATTTAAAAAGAAAATGCAAATTGATAACTTAAAAGATTCAAAAGCAGACAATGTTCTTGAGAAAATCTTAAAAGGTCTAAAAGAAATCTCTAAAATAAAGCATAAGGGTTTCTAATTAGTTTTAGAAGTATTTATAGGGAGATTAAATGAAAACGGGGTCAACCCACAGTAAACCGGATTGGACCCGGTCTAGGAAGGAAAAATTGGTTGCATCAGCTGACCCAAAACCGCAACGCCATATCGCTGCTCTCCATCGACGTCATGATATCGCTGCAACATACCACTGGAGCTCACCGGGGCACACCATGCCGCTTACATCTCCCCACCACATCTACATCCAGTTTTCGCAAAATTTCCACCGCTGTCGGGAAGCCGCGGAACATGGCTGCTGAAGTCCACCGGTGTCGCCAAGCCGCTGGAACTAACCGTTGGAGCACGCCGATCTCAACACCGCTGCACAAAACCACTGGATCTTCTGTTCTTCATACAATCTTCTCCCTTGGGTCCATCTCCATCATTTTAGTCCTCTTCTTAAAAGCTCCAAGCCTCAAATACAGCTAAAATATACTCAAAGACTATGCAAAGTGCAAGAATGATACTATATGATCCTATATTGCATGATCATGTAAATGTGAGAGTCAAATACTTATTTACAATTCTAATTGATGTTAAATGAAAGAAAAAAAGGACCAAAATGAATGCATAGTGAATGCAAAATCCGTAAATATCAGTTACTATCAACTACATCCAAAGTGGAAAGATACGAAATCAAAATAAAATAGATGAAGTTTTCTCATATCTTTATTTAAAGGATATAAGTGAAAAATGAAGATTCAGGACTAAAGTTAGTATATGAATGTCAGAAGAGACATGAGTGGATAAAATAGAAAGACGCAATGCAGTTTAACTTGATTCACTCAACAAAAGAAGAGTATTCAGACCTATTGTGCTCACACCTAAAGGTGTGAAACCTGTCGGTCGTAAATGGGTTTTCGATCAACGTAATGAGAAAAACACGTCTTGTAGCCCAAAGTTTTTCTCAAAGAATCGGGATTGAGTACAAGGAAATGTTTATATATGCAGTCACGTTTAAATTTTTGATGAGTCTAACAGATGATTAAAATCTAGAGATGTATCTCATGGATGGTGTAGCAACATATTTATATAGATCATTAGATACTAATATCTATATGAGAATTCTCGATAGATTAAAGATGCCATAAAATTGCAAAGCATTAAAATCCAAACCTAAATAACTATTTGCAATAAAATTGCAAAGATCATTATATGAGTAAAAATAATTCTGGACACATGTAGTATTATCGCCTTAATGAACATTTAATAAAAGAAGGATATGTGAATAATCTAGTATGCCCATGTGTTTTAATTAAAAAAACAGCACCTGAATTTGTAATTATAGCAGTATATTGATGGTCTATCATCGAAACTCAAAAAGAAATATAGAAAGCAACAAACTATTTAAAAGAAGAGTTTGAGATGAAAGATCTCAGACAAGCAAAATTCTCTCTTGGTTTATAAATTGGGCATTCTCATAAGAGAATATTTGTACACCAGTTTACATATATAAACGAGTGTTAAAACACTTTAATATGGATAAGGCAACTACTTTCAGTACTCCATTGGTCACAAGATCACTTAAAGTTGAAAATGATCATTTTTGACCAATTAGGGAGAATACTTGGTTCTGAAGTAACATATCTAA